>JAVRXN010000009.1:5134231-5376002 GCA_033556935.1 Timema podura | reverse complement strand
AAAAAAAAAAGTTTAACTGATATGTACCAGACATATCATTTGAGTCATCCGTCTGTGAATTGTTAGGAAAGAAAAGGAGATAAACGAGGGGGAAGGGAGAAGGGAGAAGGGTTAAATAATGTAATGGTTATTAATTTAGCAATAACATTTTACTTCCTATTTTGGTTGAGTAAAATTAAGGCTAATTTTCGAAACGTTGCAATTTTATTTTGGAATACCAAACTCTAATTGATCCCTAAACATTGTTGTAATAAAAAAGCCAGCTTTTATTCATACAATAGTGGAGCATTTATGGTCTAAATGGTTAAAAGTAAGATTACAAATCAATATTCAACCATACGAAATATTTTGCGTCCCCAACTCCTTTGCTCCGACACGTTGGACACTACCTTCAAAACCTTACAGTCACGTAAAATATTGGACGAGTGGCAAACATAATTGTGCATCATCAAGTTTCTTGGATAAAATAAATAATTATTACAATCGATATCTAATTAGAAATGTGTCTCAACACATATTCAAGGCTCCAACACAAAATATGTGAAGTGGAAGATAATCTGACAAACAGATAGTATAAATATGATCCAAAACTTTATCAGCACTTCGGAGCTATCGTTTCACGTACATAATACAAAGAAATACTAATCATCGTTTTGAAACGAGGCTGATGAAATGTGACTTCATAAACACGTGATCACTTCACGCAATGACATTTAATTAAGATAATTTAATAATAAGTCCTTCAAAGATTATTTTTGATAATTTCATCAGCACTTTCAAATTTAATAGAGCTATCGTGGAATCGCGTTAAGATGGTAGATTTAGAAGATATAAAATAAAATTATGGTTTTGCTGTCAACATTACAAACTGTAACTAAATTATTTTATTGATCTTGAAACAATTTGACAAAAAGTGAAGATTGCAGCACATGTATGAAATATGAATAAATTTAAAGGTAGCTTTATTGACTTTTGTAGTTGTCAGTAGTTGTAGTTATCTTCCTGCAAAGATTCAACTATGTTTAGTTGTTGAAATGCTCGATTTTTAATATAAGTTCCAATCAAATTATTACTGTATGTGTACTGTAATGTATGGCTAATTGATTAAAGTGGTCAACCAAAAGTCTATGGAACCCGGGTTCGGTTCCGAGTTATTTTGAAGAGGCTATTTAGCTATTTACTAACTGAATACGGGTTTATCCTGTTATTCATTTAGTAAATATTTAGGCACCTAGTAACGAAGGCTAAAGTCTTATTGGGGAAAAAACCTGTTACCATGATCGTTAATGTCCTCTTTACTACATTCCTCATCCTAAGCCGCGAGGATTAAGTTAAGACTAATACATGTATTGTGTAACATTTTGCTGGACGCATGGATACATGAAAGTATACCTAGTCTAATTTTGAATTGCCAGATAATGTTCTTCCAATGAAAATTCAATTATATTATACCGGTAAGATTGGCTGAACGGATGGCGTGCTTGACTCTTATCCTGAAGGCCAGGCTTCATTCTTTATTTTTTCCCCACATATTTTTACATTATTTTTTCCTGTGGATGTAAGTGCCCTTTTTCCCCTCCTCACATCCCCCCCCACCCCGGTCTGAGATCATTAACAACTATATGTAAATGTATCGATACAGACACATAATTCGACGAGCTTCTCTTGCAATATTAATTTCCTGAAATAAATGTTAAAGAAGATGAGTTCATTGATTTTGTAGTCAGAGCCAGCGCAAGGTTTCATGTACCTTAGTGAGAATTGGCACTACACTCCAGTTTTAATCTGTATAAATAACACAAGTACCATGCAAGCACCTACCGTATAGTAACAAGATAAAATAAACAATAATAGCTAAATAATTATAATACTGATGAATAATTACAAAAATTAGGACATAATTATTAATGATGGAAGTTAAAAATAATGAATAAATATCTTGAGAGTAGTAAAAGGATAAGTATTTAATAATAATATAATAATAATAATAATAATAATATAATAATAATAATAATAATAATAATAATAATATATGATGATGATGTGCCAAAACTACAGAAAAACAAAAAAAGAGTTAAACAAAAAAAAGGACCGCCTTCAACCTTAATCAATGTGTGCCCAAATATTATCCTTTTTTCCCTTCCGTTTATCTTAATTTTTCATAGACTTTTAATTTTTTTTAATCACCACGTCTAACTACCTGTTCATATTATACACATATATACTAATTACGCTAATGATTTAGATATGAGGAAGGTTCAATTATAAAATGTACTAGCATTTGCGTGGAAGTGAGTGGAAAACCATTTTGGAAAAATCACCCTCAGTACACTGAACCAGGATTCGAACCCCGATCTCCCTCTCACCGGCCCTCTAGTCTAACACGAGAGTGACGCCCTAGACCATGCGTTCACCGAAACAGGTTAAGCTTTTAATTAAATCTCAAAGTGATACACCGACAAAGCGACCTCAAATGTCATAAAACCATGAACGTGATTATTTTATTAATCAATCTTGTTTAAAAAAAATGTTCTTTCTATTAGCTAATATTTTTACGTTATTTATTTATTTATTTAGTAATATTCAGTGCTTTTTTTTCTAGAAAAATAGGTAGGTATACTATTTTTTTTAATGTATGTATAATGTTGTTGCTGTGCCTCACCGCCGGTGACCGAGTCCCGAGGTCTCCCAGCTCCATCCTTTTATAGCCAGTGGCTGGATGGATGAGTTGGAAGTTCCCGGAAGGGATAGCCACGGGCGAGAAGGCAGCGGCGGCTCAGGCCTTTAGTACGGTGCTGAGGTCGACCTCTGCTGCTGTCGCGGCATCTTCTTCCAGGATGGCGAGGATCGCGCTCCGTTGCTATCCAGAAGGTGTCTCTATCCAGCATTTCCGCAGTTTGTTCATGGTGAATAAGTGCAGGTTGCATACATCGCTTGCGTTGAATGTCAAGCCTCTCCCTCGGATTTCTGCGTGGAACACCGTTGTATTGTCTGTTCCCAATCTCATTACCGTGGTCCCGGCTTCTTGGTGTTCCCATATCATCGTTAGGAGTGCCACGGCTATCTCGGCGTGGTTGATTTCCTCTGGTATTGCGAAGCGTTGAACCCTGTAGGCTGCTCGGTAGGGGGCGAACCCTGCCATCGCCCATTGGGGTGCATCAGAGTAAAGGTCTGATCAGTGATCTCTACACAGCTTCGACCTCACTGCCCAGACGCTATGATATTCTTATGAACTTTTTCCACTACAATTTCAAGACTTCGTGTTATTTTATTCTAAAGTGATAATTTTTTCCTCAAGCTAACTTTTTTTTAACAATGATTCTGGAAAGAATCTTTTGGCCAGAGTCATTCCTTCGACACAAATGTAATGTCTTATGTTCTTTTATTTATTTATTTTAACTAGCGACCTCATAAAGGACATCTATTAATTAGGTTGTCTCAAGAAATTATAATATTTTTACTATTATTATCTCAATAATTATCCACAACGATTGGACTTAAGCATTTTTATATTAATACATCAACTTACTGAAATGTTATTTGAATTATGAATTGTATTTTAAATTTATAATTTAGCAGACGTCTGTTAGGTAGGGTAAAATTTTAGATTGACAATTATTTATTAAAGTAAAACTAAACTTAGTTAAATTTTTTTCAAAGTCAAAACCGTTGTTAAGTATTTTATTTATATTATTATCACCATCTTTCATTTTTATCCACCTTGCTACTATTGCTACCAAAAACACATATTTAGCTATGTCTCACCTGCAAGCAGTTCCCAGGGATGCTGACCTAGGAGGCCGGTATTGTTGTACGCAAGGTGAGTCCATTGTTGACTATGTACAGTTAAGGTATATTTTTTCTCAATATGACCCAGAGGTCCTGAGAAAGTCTGGTGTTCGATTATTATTATTATTATTATTATTTTAAGTTTTACCCGAGATAGTAAATTTTTGTTGTTGTTAAAAGTAAATGTTGGTTTTGAACCCAAATTATTGTATTCATTTTAAATCTGAGCTAGCCCACTATTCTTTTATCATCTATTTTATGTACTATTTCTTTAATGACGTCACTGGACTTAAAGTTAATAAATAGATAGGTGCCCTTTTTAATATTTCCCCCTCTTTTCATTAAAAGACAATGCATTTAATTTTTGTTACAATGTATATAATGATAAAACCAAAACTTAAATAAGTTTGAAAAAAGGGGGGGATACGGCGTATACCCAGAAAAAAACACATCTAATAATAATTATTAGCTTATTCAATCTATGTAATTATTTTTTATACACTAAGAAAATTATATTTTGTTGGAATCCACCCCTAGAACCTTTGCTTTCAGATGAAAAAGATAAATAATAATAGAATTTAATTTAAATTTCAATGCATCCATTATAAAATTTGATAAAGGTGAAGTGGATATTTTAAAAAAGAAGTAAATTTGTATCCTACGTATATAGAAAAATATTTGAACCACACCACGTAACTTTCTGCAGTGATATGAATTGTATTCTGCAAAAGGTGATCATTATAAATAACAAGTACATAAATACTTTAATAAAAAATATGAATTAAACATTTTAAAATATTGTATAAACATTGTAAAATATAATTGTACTGTCATCATTATTATTTTACAAAGATATTGAATTACTTTTTTTTATATTTCCAGCTACTAAAATCTCTGGTGAAGGAGCCGTTGCAGAAGTTTAAAAATGCCCTTGAAGATTTGCGAGCCCACGCATCTACGCAGTACCAGATTTTTGCAGCTAAAAAAGGCAGTTGAGTTTAAAAGAAAACTATGAATCAAAATGCATTAGGGCAGTTCAAGTTTTGATTGATAAGAACAAGGCAACAATTTGAGACATACAGAAAAATGTTCATCCCATTAGAAAAAACCACACTATTCTGCACCTGGAATAATTTGCGACCAAGAGGTCATTGTGATGATGGTCCATTCAATGCTAATAGCTCAGTTGAGCCACTTCTATCAGGTACACAGGGCGTTTTTCGAGGTCTTCTAGCGTTTAGAATAGATTCAGGAGATAAAGTCCTAAATTATCACTTTCAGAGAGTGAACCACAATTGTACTATGATAAGCCCTATTATACTAAATAAATTAATTTCGTGTATTGGGGAAGTTATTCGCACGGCCATAGTCAAAGACATTAATCATGCGAAATATTTTTCAATTTTATGTGATGAAACCACAAACGTCAGCACAACAGAGCAGATGAAATTGTGTATAAGATATGTGAATATGACGACCTTTGTTATTAAAGAAGAACTTTTGGGTTTCGTGTCAATGATCTCCACCAAAAGTATAGTGTAAGAATTTTAATTCTATCAAGGTATAACTTTATTTACCTTTAATTATCCTTATATTTATCTTAAATTTACTATTTACAACGGTCATTGCATTGCGTCGAAGGAAATCAAAAATAATAATGCCTGTACAGTTATTTTATTAAGAAATTGTTATTATTAAACTGGAGTTTAATCCGTCTTATCATCCTCTATGAGATTTGAAATGGCCGCCCTATACAAGGAGTAATGAAAATGACTCCAACAGTGGGGAAGAGGGAGAGCAAAGAGGAAGCGTGGCTTGTTATGAAGAATCAAAAAGGACGCTGACTTGTAAAAAAATTCAATGGAATAAAGCAGTGTGTTAATTACCAGTTTTATTTGTGCCAATTACACAAAAAGTGTTCCAAACGACAGGAAAAGATGGTACAACTACTTGGGACAGCTTTAATTACCTCCAGACCACGGCTATGACTTACAAGTGAGTTGGTATGATCCACTAACATTTTCAACGAAGAAGACATTACAAGACTCCATCAACATGAGGTGATATCAACCTAAATTTTATTCATGATTCATCCTTTGGTTTTTTCTGCTACAATTTCGACTAGACTTCATCACCTTTTAAAATTTATTGCTCCAAAATCAAATAATAATATTAATTTCAACTTAATACACCAACAGTAGAATTTTCTTCTAAATGTAATATTCTGTTTCCACAATTGACTCTATAAATGAAACCTTTTATTATCGACTTCGACAAAATGCAATAACTTTATTTAGTATTCATTTTTTTTTTTGTATCCACCGAACAACCTCATTGAGGAAATTGATAATAATGAATGTGTATAGTATTTATATATTTAAAGAGTTCAAATTTTTTTTAAAATTAAATATCTGATTGTTTAGTAAGTCTGCTTGGACAGTAAAGGTTACATTTTTTTTTCCAACATGACCCAGAGGTCCTGAGAGAGTCCCGTGCTCAAATTTGGTTTTTTTGTAGTATTATAGTTATTTTTTATTTCCCCGAGTTAATTGTAGTAACAAGTAAATGATATTATTGAACCCAAATATTGTAATCACACTTTTTCAAAGATGAATGCTTGATGTAAATAAATTTATATATATTATAATTTAATAAAAGGAAATTTAACAATAAACAAAGATAACTGAGAAGAGTTCACAATAGAAATCAAGGGAGCAATTGAGAAAGAATTCAAGACCCCGAGTTTAAGCTACAAAAATGTTCGTGGGCAAGAATACAATCGAGGGTCAAATATGTCAAGGAAGTTTAATGGTGGGAAGGCTTTCATCTTAAAGGATCAGCCGCTGGAACTCTACACATATTGTTTCAATCATAAATCCTGCGATGTGCCATACATAAAGAACATGATGGGAATACTGGGCTCAATTTCTACTTTTTTTTGTCACCATCGCCCAAGAGAGTGCTTGTACTGGACACTATCATTTCTGAAGCTGACACCCTCTTTCCACCGAAAAAGACCAAATGGAAAATCAATGTGTGCTACAAGATGAGTTGATCGTCATAATTCTGTCATTACATCTCAAGAACTGTTTCCTTTTATTGTGGCTGCTCTTGCAGAACTGAAGCATGACCAAGATGCTCATGCTGCAAGCAAAGCTGCATATTTCAGTTCCGCGATCAGATGAGGTGATTTCCTGGTTTCATTTGATCTCGTTGTTCATTACTTCTCTTACACACTGCAATTAAGCAAGAACCTACAAAGCCCAAACCAGGATCTTTAATATGCTACGTCAAATGTTGAAGCATTGTTAAATATTTTCATAGATATGAGAAACAATACTGAATACGTTTTTAAGTTGCTTTTTGTAAACAATTGCCAACGAGCAGCTTCAGTATTAATTGAAATAACCATACCAATAATATGCAGCCGACAAATAAACCGAATTAATGTCACATCAAATAAACCTGAGGATTGTTTTAGGATGGCATGGAACTAAAATGTAGGTTCAACTCAAAATTTTCTGAAATTTTGTCACCTAAAGCACTTATTCCATCCAAATTCAGTATACACGAATAAGAGAAGATTTTAACCGCAGCACATATTTACGACTGTAATCTGCTGGCAAACTCTATGACTAGAACTAAAAACTGAACTCGCTGTTTGGCGGAAGGAGTGGAATGGAGCTGCAGATAGTTCAGTTACTGCTGTTTAGTCCCTTAGTTTCTGCGACCAATTTTTCCCTAACATAAACATGTTGCTATAGCTTTTAGCAACTTTGCCATTATACACTGTCACTGCAGAGAGGAGTTTCTCTATATTACAAAGATTCAAAACCTACTTCCGCTCATCAATGAACGAGAAAAGTCTCAATGGCTTAGTGCTTGCCAATATTCATAAAGAGATAAAAGTTAATGCCAATTAGGTTTTAGATTTATTTGCGAGACTTAAGCCTCGTTGAATGGTGCTACAGGACTGGTCCAAAGAGTGAAGATTTCTTTGTGTTATAAGCTTATTTATTATATTTACTGATGTTATGTTATTAATTATTGGTGTACGTCTTTAGATGACTAGAAATGTAACTTTGCAGAAATATAATTCTTATTTAACACAATTATATTCATAAAAACCGCTAAATATATCATTAAAAATAAATGGTACGGCGCACCGCACAGACTTTCTCTCTCTTTCTATAAACTCGTAAGATTTCTGAACGGAATAATGTACATTGTATCATCACCACTCCACATAAGAACACGCATAAAATAATATACAATGATATATAATCAATGAGAAAAGAGGCGCATCTTTGTCCACCTAAGAGCATTTCAAACAGTTTAATGTCTTCCACAAGGGTCAACACTTCGTATTAAAAATTCGATTTCTGGTTAAAATTTTAACATTTTATAAGGTGTTGCAGATCTTCAAGTCATCGCATTGATATTTAATTATTCATTTATACATTTTGACCAATAAAAAATGTAAATATTGACTATTGAGTCTAAAATGGAGATAGATCCTTGCTGTGCAAACATTTCTCCTAAGAGCTTTAAGGAAAAATAACATACTTTTTTTAGATACTTACTTATATTTAATTACTCTATGGCATTGGAGAATTATTGCGCTAAGACTTAAGTAGTATATGTTTACAACTAAAGCTCACAAAATTGTATTAATATATTTGCAAATATATCAGAAACTGTTGCTTTTATAAAAATATATGTCAAATAAAAGTTTTTTATTTCTAATAGTCCTACAATTTTGCAATGATAAGTTGTTTAGTTTCTCAAATAGTTGTGAAGATACGGAAATTAACGCTTCTGTAAAGTACCCTTAAAATCATTTTCATAGGAAAATGAAAATAGCCAGTTTATTTATAATCTTAATCAACGCCTAGATACGAATTTTAATCAAAATCGTTTGAGCAGATTTTGAGAAAACCAATTTTTTCTCTTTTCGCCCTTCAGTAAACTACCCTTAATTTTAAGTTTTTATAGACACACAGACAGACGGCATTGCAAAGACTATTTTTTAGGGTTGTGGGGGTCATGAGACGTCGACATCCATCAACATTTCAGGTTAGTTTTTTTTTACGGTCGCAATACTTAAACTTTAATGTCCAAAAAGTTAAAAAATTCATATAATTGTGTATAGATTGAAAGTTATTGATTTTATAAAAATATGTTTCGGATAAAATATTTGTGTGATAAATATCTATACATATTTGTAATGCTAAGTAATTTCATATATCAAATAGTTTCGGAGCTATTATAAAAAATGTTAATTAACGCATCAGACCGGAGCCCTTAAAGCCATTTTGCCGAAATATTGAGGGTAGCCATTTTGTTTGGAATATTTATTAATGTTTATAAATGAAATTTAATCAAAATCGTTAGAGCCGATTTTGAGAAAATCGACTTTTTGCTCTTTTTCCCTTCAGTAAACTACCCTTAATTTTAAGTTTTTATAGACACACAGACAGACGGCATTGTAAAGACTATTTTTTAGGGTTCGGGGGGTCAAGAGACGTCGACACCCATCAACATTTCAGGTTAGTTTTTTTTACGGTCGCAATACTTAAGCTTTAATGTTCAAAAAATTAAAAATATATATATAATTGCGTATAGATTGAAAATTATTGGTTTTATAAAAATATGTTTCAAATAAAATATTTGTATTATAAATATATATACATATTTGTAATGCTAAGTAATTTCATATCTCAAATAGTTTCGGAGCTATTATAAAAAATGTTAATTTACGCATCAGACCGGAGCCCTTAAAGCCATTTTGCCGAAATATTGAGAGTAGCCATTTTGTTTGTAATATTTATTAATGTTCATTAATGAAATTTAATCAAAATCGTTAGAGCCGATTTTGAGAAAATCGACTTTTTCTCTTTTTTCCCTTCAGTAAACTACCCTTAATTTTAGGGGTAGATATCCAATTCCAAAAATCCCTCGGGGCAACCCTATGAAAACCCTAGATATCAAGTTTCAGCTCAATCGGTAAAATAGTTTAGGCTCTAGTTGGAGGTATAGACAGACAGACAGACGGAAATTCAAAAACCACTTTTTCGGTTTCAGGGAGT
Source organism: Timema podura (assembly GCA_033556935.1). Classification (NCBI taxonomy): domain Eukaryota; kingdom Metazoa; phylum Arthropoda; class Insecta; order Phasmatodea; family Timematidae; genus Timema; species Timema podura. The sequence goes on along the minus strand of JAVRXN010000009.1, from coordinate 5,366,124 downwards.
CATGAAACGTCAAGATTCATCAAAATCTCGAGTTCGATTTTTTTGACGATCACCATACTTTCTCTACCTGTAAGATAGAGAGAAAGTAAAAATGAACTAATAGTTTTTATTATCATATTTACAGGTTACTATAAATTTTATATTTTACAAATATTTTAATTTGAAACAAAATTTGCCATAATAGCAACATGAAAATGTGTAGTCCCCCACACCCCATTAATATGTATATTTTATTTATTCTTATTTTATTGTACTAAGAAATTAGGTATTAATTTATTCTTATTTAATTTTTACAATGCACCCTTCCAAGCTACAAACTGCTCACAAAATAAGCATGAATAATGTTATTTTGAACGCTCAGATTTCAAATTTTCTCGGACCCCCACTTATTGATTGGTACTAGCCCCCCCTCCCTGGATACGCACCTACATGCAAGCACTGGAGCGGGTTTTTCCATTGTTAAATATGCTTTTTTTTTATCACATCTGCAAACTATAATTTAAAATAAAATCTACACTCGATATCAAGCTAAGAGTTTAATAATCTCTCTGTTTATCAAATCATGAAGGTAAGATAAATATGTCACCTATTAATTATCAGTTACTTTTCACTGTCCACGAAGTGTGAAGGCCAAAAAGGAGCTAAATGATGACAAATTATTTAATTGGATAGCTAGAGTAGGCATGGAATAATAACTTTGTTAAATTCATTGCTGTCTGTTTTCTCAAATTTGGGCTGCCATCAAAAATTAAAGAATTTAAAACCTGCAGTCTAGAAACTTACAGATGAATAAATATACTAATAATTTCATATGTAACCTTCTTACATTGAATCTATCATAATGAAATCACATCAACTTCTACAAGAATAAGACAGCTACTTGAGATTATATTGACACATGTCAACCATCAATGTCCGTCATCAAAAACAACGTGGGAGTCAGTCTTTGACGATGTACACTTTCTGACATGTTCAATTCTGTTATAAAAGGTTTGTGGTCCGTCGCTATAGACAGTTATTAACTATTGTCAGAATACAAAACACCATGAAAGGTAATTTGGAAATGATTTAATTATATATTTGTTTCAGATTATGACAAGTTGAAATTTTAATAAATTGAAGGTTATTTGATTTTGTAGGTATTGGAATAAACAGTAATACAACAAGTAATTAGAGTAGGAACACATAAACTGGTATATATTATAGATGATTGCTAATCGCTATACATTTATAACATATAGTCAAATGAGAAATTACCGACGAAGTTCAGGCACGTAGCCTAGAGGAATTAGACCCCTTCAAAATGCAAACTAAAACGACATTTAATTAAAATTTAAATGCACCATTTCAAAATTTAAAATTCATTAGTATAGATACGTTATTATTATATCATAAACGTAAATAATAATATTATCATATTTGTATTTTTATAATCTATGACACATGCTATTGTGGGTGGTCGTCGGACTATTACAGTCCATCAAAGGTACATCGGATACAGCCATCTATTTTCCTAGGTTGTAACGTCACGGATATCATGGACGTTTTCATTTAAGAATCTTAAGATAATTTTCTTACTACACGTTGTCAAATTAATTGTTTCGCCAACGCCCCCCCCCCCCCCCCCTTTGCCGAAATGGATTCCTAGACAATGCAGTTTTTACTAGCCAAACGATTAAGGCTTATCAATAACAAATTACTAAGAGTTTATTTCAGAAAATTTGCTTTTATTTCTCCTAATACTTAAATAATCCCATGACGTAGGCCCGCAAGCGAGCTGTACAGACCAAGTGGCCGCCGCCGTTAGCAATTATAGTGCCAACATTTTCGGATAGAGAGTGTCATGTGGTCAGTACAATGAACACTCCAGCCATTAATCTCAGTTTTCTGACTGGAGCTGCTACTTATTTATTCAGTTAGCTCCTCATTTTTATCTGTCCTCACGAAGCTGAGTTTGATCCCGTTACAGATCCACAGCTCCGGATATTAGGCGAGGAATATTTTTCACTACCTGGCAGTTTTTACCAATTGTATAACGACATTATATTCCATTCTACTTTAAGATGCCATAAACGAATCTGGATTCATATCGATTTTAATATCTCTCGGCCCTTTAACAATCTTATGAATGAGTCAAAGATTGACAACGTTTCTCACACTCACGTAACTCTCGCAGATAGGAAAATATTCACCTGACAATGTTTAACAAACAACTCATGTTTGTGTCACTAATTTCCCACCAAAATTATTGTATTGACATTTTTGTTGAATTTGTCTGTAAATAAATATGTTTTCAAACCAATAACTTTGCCCACTATAATAATAGACGCTTTGAATAGCAAATAAGGTCTGTGTTAAAACAATACAAATAAGATATTTTTATTTTTACACAAAATTGAGTTATAATGAATGTAAAATTAACTCTTTTTCTTTGTCATCAGACATAAGAAATATTTAGATTTGAACCAATGGTCTGACGACGCGGGGGACCATATTTTAATAGTTGTGTTTTCATATCTTTACACTTTCAACAAGGTAGAGCTAATATTATAAACTATACGAGGCAATAACAAAACTACTTCATTAATTTGTTTATATATTAATTTTATTAATTTTTCATTTGCTCTCCAGTTTTCGCAGTACTTGCCCTATTCGTCCTGGCCGTGAGTGCCGAGGACAAGGTCCTGACCGACGAGCAGATCACTGCTCTGACTCAGGAAGCTGCTAACCTCATCACCGACGAGGAGTGGATCAACATCTTCACCCCAAGATGCACACCTACCTCCACTTACTACTGGTCTTCTCAGTACCTTTCTGACATTAGGGACTGCCAACACTTCTACGAGTGTGTTGGTTTCAAGCCCGTGAGGATGGAGTGTGCTGCTAACCTCCACTGGAACTCCAAGGTAACATATTTTTAGTTGGTAGCTTTAGTAACTATTTTAATAATAACACTGGAGCTTTAAGTAACACCTTTTGCGAGGTTAGATAGTAGCTAACGATCACTACTTTCACTTCTAAACTTCAACACCACTCTAACATAATGTTGAGGAGGTAGCTGTAGAAGTAGCCACATTATTCTTGACATTTGAGAGGTCAATAATTTCTTGCTATTAGAAATGGCTAATACTTTTACGAGTGTGCTGTCTTCTAACCTTCATTTTAACAACAAAAGGACATAATGTTGATAAGATAGTTGTAGTAGCTACGTTAGCCTTGATATCAAAGCGTTCAGCATTTTTCAGGCACCAAAGGCACTAAAAAAAACTGTTTTAATATTAAGTGAAAATTTTTATTACATCCATGTCACGCAAATTACAGAACAGTAGCATTACATTGTATGTTACAAGTTTTTATTACAAGTTATTGGCTTTATTATGCCTCGGTTATTCCTCCTGTATCATCCTGTAAATAAATGTATTATTTCAAGGAACTATTGTAGTTTACCAATTTTTTTCCATCCCTAACTGTAAAAAATTTCCAAAATTACTGATTATCCGGAATTTTGACTATTCAAATTGTTCTGGTCCCATCAAATTCGAATGTATACGTTTGTAGACTTCTTGCTTTGGCCAAACAAACACCAACAGGGCTATATTCGATAAACATATGTACCATAAACCTATAAAATATGTTTTCATATCTTTTTTTTTACTCAACATCGTAGGTACTGCGCCCCTTTGAGCCCGGTGCCCAGGGGGATTATCCACTTCGCCCACCCTTTGAGGTAGCCCCTTTTTGTAGTTCTAAGATAGTGTTACCGGGTCTATGTAGCGTAGGAGTGGAGTTAACTGACAGCTAGAAGAAGATGTTTATTGCAAACATTGGTTGAAAGTCCTAGTACTTATGTGAAATTATTACTTCTTGTACCTAATTTTTCAATCAATATCAACATCATTATTTATTTAATATTTATTATTATTATTATATTATATATTATATTAGATTATAATTCGGTTATATGCACACCTATGTGTAATGTAGTATTGTGAAATAAATGACTACTTTAGTGGAATCGACCATGTGGGGCCTGCATCTCACATTCAAATGGATTAATACGTGTCAGATGAAGAGGTTGCAATAAGAATCTTTGCCGTGCGAGGATGACCGACCAGACAGAAACACATCTAATAATACTTCCCTAAAGATGACTGTATAGTTACCTTTTTGTTACAAATTGAAACAATTTTTGTTTTGCGGTTGTGGCAACAAGAGATATTTTAGTGCATGAAATAATATACTAAAAATTATTAAATTCACACCATATATTCTTTTAACTGATCACCAAAATTATTTTTAAAAAAATGTGTTTTATAACTTAGAGCCATATAGGCCTTACAAAATTTAAGTTTCCAACTAAAATGTTTTTATTTTGTAAACATATGTGCATAAACATAACTGAACAGTGCTTGTAGGGCGTTACCAACCACACTAATTTCATCCGGTCCGTCATCTTTATAAATATGAAGAGAAGGAAGTCTTTTAGAAGCTCTCGTTTTTAAAACAATTTTAAGTGAACCACAGACGTCGCCTCCACAAAAAAGAAACATTCAAACGGTTATTTTCACAAGTTCGTATTTCAACAATGTAAAAACAATTAAAAGAAAATAATAATTCAGAACAAATAGCTTGTTGTGAAAGTTTTGACAGCCAAAAGTGACTTCATCTCAACATATGGTGTTGCAGATCATATGGTTTGGCGAATGAATATATGGGAGTAGATCCGCTCCTACCCTGGATGAACTGTAGCTAAACGAGTTATGAGTACAATTCCCATTGCCCTGATAGCAATCAATTAATGTATGTTTGTTTGTGTGTGTTCCAGTTGAACACGTGTGACTACCCCGCCAATGCCGGTTGCATATGGTACAGCCCAGCAGTTCCAGCACCCAAGCCAGACATTGACTTCTACCCAGTTCCCTTTTTGAACAAGCAGTAAATACATGTTCAGGCACTTTTGTTTGTAGGTGCAAGCAACACCTCCGGTATAATTCATTTGTAAACCAAATACAATGATCAGAATATATTCCGAGTTTGACTTTATTTAATGCTGTGATCAACAAACCTTTATCCCGGACCTTCCTCTCTTGTAATGTCCACTATTTAGATGACACAAATAAATACATTTAAAACTTCTTACAAAATTGTATTGGGATGAGAAAGGTAGAGTATAGAAAATGTACTAACATTTGCATGGAGAGAGCGTGGGAAACTATTTAGAAAAAACTTTATTCGAACCCCAATCTCCTCGTCATTGGTAGTCTAGTTTATTGCAAGAGTGATTCCTTAAGCGGGCCTTACACGATCAATAATATTGACAATATCAGTATTGACAATACAGCCGTCAATCCTCGTGCCAACCAGTCTCAAACTTGCCCTATTTACACGATCAATATTATTGACAATACTTTTGTCAATAAATTTGCACGGTACCTCTCTTTCTGCGTATGAGCAGGGTGAATCTGTGTGATTTTATTCGGTTATTTCTGGGTTTTGTCCTCCCAAATCATGGAAAATCGCACAAAAGGTTGCATAGCTAATATTTTGGCGCTTGGAACTACTCGTCGAGTGAAACGCAAACGTTGAATGAAGGAATGGTTGAAGAAAAGATAAGAATAGTACCATCTAATTTTGTTGGAGGAACTTAGCCTCAGCGATGTTGAAGATTTCAAGAACTACTTTCGAATGGAGGAAAGTACCTTTAAAAAACTTATACAAATGGTTAAACCGTTTTTGAAAAGGGAGGACACAAATATGAGAGAAAGTATAACTGTTAAGGAAAGATTAGCCTTAATCCTGAGATTCTTGGCCACTGGAAGAAATTTTGAAGACTTGAAGTTTTCTGTCATCATGTCACCAGCAAAAATCAGCGCAGCTGTAGTTGAAACGCTTATACAACGTGTATCTAAAACAGTGCATCAAACTTTGGCAGACTATTCCTTGGGTGAAAATAGAATAATTCACATCAGCAACCTAGGGTCCATCTTGAATAATAAGGGTGGTATACACCCCTAAAGATAGAGCTAAAAACGACTGTTGTGTGAAATATTATGAAAACTGCTTAGGGCATTACAACGAATATTTGTATACTACTTATTGAAATCTTGATCGTTAATAAACTAAATGCGCTGTTACCGTTACCCACTCCCATCATGTAAAAAAAGAGGGTTGTAACACTTTTTTCTGCAATAAAATATGAAAAAGTAAGTATTGCCAATTTTGACTTGAGATTACAAAACAGAGAGTAAAAATTAACAAAAAAGGTGTCTTGGAGAAACTGTCTAGCTTTCCCCATTTCCGAGATAATCACACAAGTTTGAGCTCAAAGACAAATGTATCTAACACAGCTAACAACACAGCTATACTGGCTCCCGGCAGGAATTAACACTTGTCTTTGAAATCACACATGAATAATTATATCCTCCCTCTTGTTGGCCCCCAGCTTTATTCTCATTAAAATGGGTATGAGGAGATCAAGAGCCGAATTTCTTGCTACCTTCTTCGAATATAATGGGTTGGTCGGATTCCACAGTTCTGGGGAAAGCTCATATTGTTCGATGAAGTGGCGAAGGGCATCTTCTTCCTCACGGGAACCGGGTGAGCCAACAATATCTTCATTGTTCCCGAGGACTAAGTCGTCTGTAATGGGGTCGGTCATTGTTACCTTCACAGGAGCGCGACTTGAACAGAACTAAGTATTGATGGAAATATTGACGCTCGCCCCTATATGGTCAATAATATTGACAATATCCCCTCCACTTTCCAGTATTGATGCCCGAAAAACAGAAAATCCGGATTTCCTTCAATACTTCATCAATATCGACCGTCAATCCAGTTTTTCACCTTACACGGTCAATATTATTGACAATATGATAAGGTATTGTCAATATTATTGATCGTGTAAGGCCCGCTTTAGATCATCCAACCACTGATGTAGGTAAGTGATATGGTATGTTATGTTACAACAATATTATTTCAACACCCTTTACACCCGCATCGGTGGTCTTAAAGGTCTAAGGCGTCACTTTCGCTCGCAATTGATTGGATTGTCAGTGACAGAGGAGTCATGGATCAAATCCCTGACGAGTTTCCTGAGTGTTTTTCTCTTAAAGATTTCTCACTCTCTTTCCACACGAATGCTGCTACGTTTAATCTAAGCCTCTACCTTACCCATCCCTATCGCATTTAGGGTAAATATGCGGCCAGCCCGTACGGGTAATTAGACGCGGTACGAAGCAAGAAACATTTCCCTTGCAACTTCACCACTTCATATTTTCTGGACATTACCATGAGAAACAAATAAACTCTTTGTTAGTACCACAGCCTATTAATACACCTGGTATACGTCCCTTATATTGGATGTTGAGTGCATGGGAATATATTCTAAAGTTTGGTTTTTGCTATGGGATTCCTTTTGTTTCGATAAAGCAGCGTTTCCCAAAATTTCGGGTCACGGAACAATTTTATATTAGTAAATTTTCACGGAACACTTTTTATCTGGGTTAAAATCTACCTACATTTAATCATCATACATATATTTAATTTTACCAAAACAAAAATCAATCTTTAAAACATAAATAAAACTCACTTTTAGTGGGATGGATGATTCTTCTTATTTTCTTCACAAATTGGTTTAATACCCGGAATGATGCCGGAAAGTTGAATCCTCATGTCAGGTGCAGCATCAAATCTATTTATATATTTGCTGTTCGTTGCAACATAATTTGAAAATCCAATTTCACATAAATAAGCTGTACAAAAGGAAGAATCACTCGAAACGCACTCTTAGCCACATTCGGGTACTCTTCTATTGGACTTTCCTAAAAAAAAATCAATGAAATACCTTTAACCTTTTGTTGTAAATCAGTCAGAAACCAAGTCAATTAGTATTTCATAATAATGCTCATTAAAAACCTTTGGTTTGGCTGTAGTTATAAATGGATTCCGTAACTAAGCATTATCATAATTAGTAGTAGGAAAGTATTCTGATAAAAAAAACACTGCAGGTCAAGTAAGTGTTGTAAGATGGCGATAAAGACTTCTTCATTGACTGTAGAATTTATTTTAGTCAGAAATTCGTTTAGAGTAAAAGCGCATTTTTAGTTATTCTGTTCTACTGAAGATGTCAAAAATTCCAGTTTCTTTTTTAAAGATGAAATTTTATCTATTGCAGTAAAAATTGTCACATTCTTTCCTTGCAGGGAAATATTTATTTTATTTTGTAAAAAAATATCTGCACGGTATGCAAGTCTCATTAGCCACGAGGAATTTGTAAAAAAGTCACTAAACTTTCGTCCTGCATTATTTGATGTGAAGAATACAAGTAGTTCACTACGAAGTTCAAAAAGCCTCACAAGAGCTTTGCCACCTTACTTCAGTATGTAACAGGAGTGCTTTATGCTGACTACCTATATCCTCACACAAAAATTTAAATAGCCTGGATTGAAGTGGCCGAGATTTGGAGTAATTAATAATTTGTATTACATTATCAAGCACAATTTTCAGATATGTTGGTATTTTTTTTAGTTGCAAGTGGTAGCCTATGTAGAACCCAATGGCTTTTAGTGATTTTGTGGTGCAACATTAGTGATTCGCGCTATAGCTCCCTTCATCTTTTCTACCATTGCCTGTGCGCCATCGGTTCACACATCGATACATTTTTCCCAACTAACGTTATGTTTTATGATAAAACTGTTGATGCAGTTAAATATTTCTTCTCCAGTTGTTTTGATTGAGAAAGATTCACATAGAAGAAAGTCCACTCACATTATTATAACTATATCGGACGAATACCAGTAACACAGCAAGTCCCGAAACGTCAGTAGACTCATCTAACTGTAAAGGATACTCATGGCAAATTTCATTCGGCAAACTAGTTCCTTTTCAATGTAATCGGCAAGATCATGAATGCGACGTGAAACAGAATTATTTGACAATGGTACTGCTTAATTTTATTTTTTACCAAACTCTTCATTCAATATGCCTGTTATTTAGCACCGCGTCTTACTACCCGTTCGGGTTATACGCTTAAGTACTATTTACGCTAATGGGTTAGAAATAGGGAAGGTTGAATATAGAGGAAGTGAACCCGCATTTGCGTGGAGGGAGAGTTGAAAACAATTTAGGAAAAACCCCTCCCAGTTCACTCGACCGAGATTCGAACCTCGATCTCCCCTTCATCGGCAGTCGAGCTCAACATGACTAGCGCGTTAGCCAACTACGCCACCGAGGCGGGTAATATGCGTGTTACAATATCTTTTGCAAAAGGCTTGATAATAGTTTATCCTATAGTGTGAGCTTCTCTAGCAAGCGCAATACGGTAACTTACACGATAAGATGCTTCTGTTGCGTTTAAGTTGTCCGTTTTAGCCATTTTAATCATGGCAAGTTGACAATTTTCAAGTGAATCGTGCTTTCTTTTAAAAAAAAAAATCTTTGTATTGGTATTCAGAATTATTGGTTTCAAATGCCTACGAAGTTTACTAGGAGCCAATGGCTAGTACAGTTTTCTGTTACACACATCGCACTGCGCATCAGGAGCATCTTTGTTCTCAACACATATACAAGCGAAAAACAAATAATTTTCATAATACTTTTGATTTGGTCTTTTATCACCTTCTTGTTTTTGTTGCACTTCTCACTGACACTTTGAGTTGTCACAGTACTTTTGTCATTTACTTCAGACACAAGTGAAGAACCAGATAAACTTACTTTTCGCTTTAAAGTTCCTTCTTTCAACCAAAAATCCATGTTGACTTAGAAACACTTTTTTGCACAAAAATTCTACAATTTATATGATTAATCGAGTGGTTAGTTTTGTTAAGTGAGCACTCTTTTGCTAGCGTTGCATCACTTGTCCACACTCAATGTGAACTATATTTTAAATTACACGGCAAATATGTTAGGTTTAAATTTGATAATAATAATAATAATAATCTTTTTATTAGTGATTTCTCGATTTTTTCCGTGGAAGACCTAATCACGGTGTTCCGTGGAAAATACTTTGGGAAATGCTGTGATAGAGGATATAATGGCAAGATCCGTTTTAAGGACCGAATGGTCAAAGGCCGTCACTACTGTGTTAGGTTGTCCTGCTGATGATGGTGAGATTGGGGCTCGAATCCCTGTTGGGTCTACTGAGCGTGGTTTTCCCTAAATGGTTCTACTCTTCTTCTACGCAAATTCAGAGGTATTACGTCTAAAATGCTTCTCTCCTCATCCCTACCTCATTAGAGTAATTATCATGTATGCGTATAACCTGAACAGCAGAGTGGTTCACTCTAGACTGAACATCTATTTAAAAAAATTAACTCATGATTGTAAAGTCACATTTTAATAATGTAAAACATACCTTGACCCATGGCAATTAGGAATGCCTCATAGATGATGCTGTAAGTGCCCACCGTCAGCGTCCAAACACATAATCACCCGACGCTCCATATTGGCGAGTGTGAGATGTAGTGTAGCGACGTCGATGAAAGCAATTTCACGCCTGATGTTGTCTTTAATTTCCTCAATCAACCTTGGATTGTTGGTATATAAGCCATACCTTTTAAAAGTTCCCTGGGGGTGTCAGGTTGGGAGACCAAGGTGGTTAAAGGTCTTTGGAGATGATCCAGTCCTGGAAAATGGTGAATTTATTCATTGCTCCTCTTGGAGGTGTGGCAAGTTGCACCGTGCTGTTGGAAGTAACTATCTGCAAGTTAATCATCCAGCTGGCTCACAAACTCAGTAAAGCTTTCCGAGAATCAACCGGTATTCACCGAGTATTAAAAAAATTATTGGCACAGAATGTACTAATGAATCTACTTCTAGTCCATTTTAAAAATTATACTTGTAAAACCAACTCAAATCAATAATCATACAAAATCAATACCGTTAAAAATGTCAAATAAAGGTTTAAATGAAATAAAACGGGAACTAGTCATGTATTCTCCGTAGGAAGCAGCAGATCGCTAGTCCTCATGACGTCACTTCAAGGGGATCACTCCGGCCTGTTACTAAAGACGGCCGTGGCACAACACGAGGCTTCCAGCCTGAGACTTAAAGAGAAACTGATTTTGTCAGTCTCTTGCCATCTTTGAGTCCACGTACTACTTCTGCCCACTGACCAATGGCAAAGGTGGGCCACGTGGATATAAACAGAGGCAAAAACTGGATTTGTGCCTCTGGTGTTACAAAATACTCAGGTTACATTTCACCATACTTTTCCGTTTACAAAGACAGTGGATACAACACAAGTTGAACTAATAATACTAAATTGAGGGCATTACAACAAATTTGATTTGGAGCGCTTTTGGTGATCAACAAGTTGTATAAAGAGTATATTATGAAACTGGGTAAGATTTGAAAATGTAAATTGCGTGAGATGGCCCTATCAAAGGTTCCAGAAAAAATATCGATATTTTGCAATTTTAACCATCATAGGCTTGTGCAAATTGTGCCAACAAATAATTTTAGGCCAAGTTGAATTAAACCAAACTGTCTATCCTCGCAAATCGAGGGCGTGAAAATAGAGGAATAGAGGAAGTTCCGCGCTGTAGTTGTTAGGTGGCTTTTAACACTCTTTAATAAGAGGAGTCAAAATTTGATATTGGAGCTATTTCTTTAATGCAAAAATTTCTACAATTGACACATTTAGATAAACAACAATGTAAAACTAGGTTTCATAGTTCATATCCTCTGTACCAAAGACGTAATGTATTTTATGATTTGTTTTAAATTTATTTGAATAATAACTTAAACTTTTGGTGCTGTTTATGGGTATATATATTTATATTTTATTGAAGAGACACATTTATAAATTATCTATATATAAATACATCAATATGCTATAATGAAGGAAACACTGTTTAGTATGGGATGACATCATTGGGTTGGGGAGCTGGCACCGGCACCACTGGTTCAGGGTTGTACCACCTGCATCCAGCATTAGCAGGGTAATCGCACACGTTCAGCTGCAACAGAAACATTAGTGGTTCAATCCCTACCTCTAATAACAAACCTATTATTTGGTAGGGAAGAACATCTTTGTTACATGAAAACCAATCTATAAAACCTATTTAGCATTATGTTACCTTGGTGTTGAAGTGGAGGTTAGCAGCACACTCCATCCTCACGGGCTTGAAACCAACACACTCGTAGAAGTAGTGGCAGTCCCTAATGTCAGAAAGGTACTGAGAAGACCAGTAGTAAGTGGAGGTAGGTGTGCATCTTGGGGTGAAGATGTTGATCCACTCCTCGTCGGTGATGGCGACAGCCTCTTCTTGAGTCAGGGCAGTGATCTGCTCGTCGGTCAGGACGGTGGCTTCAACAGTGGCGTAGGCCAGAGCGAACAAAGCGAGAACGGCGAAAACTAGAACGAATAAAATTGACAAGTTTAATTCTAAATAGCATCTTATTTTAATTTTAAAGATTAATTACCTTGTTTTTATTGACAGTCCACATTATTGTCTGCTAGTAGGGGCACTTATTCTTAAGAAATTTATTCCCTCTAAAATGTAGTCATTTTTATATTTCAGATAACAAATCACTAATGTCCGGTCCAATGTCAAATAAGTTTTCAATTAATTAATTATATTTTAATTTTAATGTAAAACTAACTGATACGTTATATTTATCCATAGGATAGGTCCTGATACTTGAATCTAAGTCAATTAATATAAAAATTATTCTTAACAGCGTGGTTCGAATACTGGATCTTTTTCATCAATGTCCAACCACTAAGCCATTCTGGTTCGTCTCATGTCATGTACAACTTTTAATTATCTAGTGTGTTGACTCTAATTGTGATAAATGATGAATGTATCAGCTACTCGAGTATCATGACTGATCCCATGGACACCCCTCACGTATCAGTTGGCGATACATTAATATTTGTTTGGCGAGTTGTAGCTAGATAAGCCTTTGATTGTGGATAGCTCTGTGGGGTGATAGTTTCCCCAGACATCGCAATTATAATCAATATAACAAATACCACCAACATGCCATAACATTTTTATCTAAGATAATTTTAATAAGATTGAAGTCATATGTAGAGGAAATAATTGGAGATCATCAATGTGGATTTTAACGGAATGGATCAACAAAGGATCATATTCTTACTATTCAGAAAATATTAGAGAAAAAATAAATACAACATGATGGTTCATCAATTATACATAGGTTTAAAAAAGGCCAATGATTTAATTAAAAGAAATAAATTATATGACATTTTAGTTAATTTTGGGATACCCAAAAAACTTGTCAAGCTAATTGAGGTATGTTTTCCCGATACCTGTGGCAGGGTACGGGTTGGATGTTCCTCATCAGATACATTTGACATATATAATGGGTAGAAACAGGGAGATGTACTTTCCTCATTATTTTTTAATCTAGCATTACATTATGTTATTAAGGTAATGCAAAAGAGTAAGGAATGGTTGACATTAAATCGTACAATGCAGCTACTAGGAAATGTTTATGCTTAAGCTTATTGGGCCATAGTAAGTGAATCTGTTGAAATAAATGGAGACATTTTTCTAGAGGCTAGTAAGGAAATAGGTTTATAAGTGAACGCTGGAAAGACTAAGTATATGATCACAGAGAGAATACACTTGAGGACGATGATTTATAGATTACTGCGAACAAAATATATTTGACAGGTTTAATGAGTTAAAATATTAATAACAAATAACAATATTAACTGGAGATTAGGAAGAGAGTAAGAATACAGTTGGGAAATGCATGATATTACTCGATCAGTAAGTTGTTGACATCTCGCCTGCTTTAAGGAATGTACAGTACATCTCATAATATACAAAATAATAATTTTACCGGTTGCTCTCTATGGGTGTGAAACATAGTCTCTTACCTTACATGACGAAAAATAATATTAGGATGCTCGAAAACAAGATGATTAGAAAGATATTTGGTCCAAAAAAATATGAGGCTTATGGGAAGTTGATGAAGTTACTTAATGATGAGTTACATACCCTCTACTCATAACAATAGGTTATTCGGAAAATCAAGTCTCATAGATTACGATGGTTAGAACATGCAACACGAATGGAAAAATATAAAACCGTGTTCGGGGTATTAACTGTCAAACCCAATGAGAAGAGACATAGACGTAGATGGGAGGATAGCATTAAAATTAACCTGAAGGATATAGGGTTTAATGAGGTGGACCGGATAGAACTAGCTCAATATAGGAATAGGTGGCGTACTTTTCTAAGTGCGGCAATGAATTTTCGAATTCCTAATATCATAGAGTAAGTATAACAAGTAATTTAAAGTGGCCTCGGTACGAGATGATTATGGATAGCTCTGCGGAACTGCCGGTGAAAATTAAGAATTTCCCTATTTAGATTCCCACGTCAAAGCTATCATTGTTCCCTGAATAAAATTCTTAACGTATTTGATTATGTATTTAAAATACTAAAAAAAAAAACTACCACATTTATCTGACTAGGGAATAATTTTTATTGTTTATTTGTTCTATTTTTAATATAGTTTTTTAAAATTTGAACTCCATTTACAGAGTTAATTAAAACCTTAAACATAGTTAAATAACTATACCTTTGCACGTCTAAAATTAATTAGAATAAATATTGAACATAAAATATAAAATGTTTACCTTTCATTTTTATCTGTTGTAAATGCTCTTATGTATGCCTTTGTATTATAACAATAATAAGCTAAACGTTTGTTTTTATAGTAATGATGTGCGTTGTTACCGAACTGTAACTATGGTGGGACATGAAACTTGCTTTATACACATTTACAAAATCACAATCGAATTGTATTTTATCTTGTCTTTCATGAAGTGTGAACTTTGACGCAATTAGTTCATTCAACCTAGAATATAAACCTATCAGCTACTTAAAGTTTATCACGATGTGTGTACATTTTGACATATTCAAACAGAATCTGAATATTTTTATAATTTAATAATAATTAATACTTTTCAATGTTTCAACTCAGAACAAATATTGTTATTTTAAGTTCTCACTTATATTTAATATTTTTATTTTCTATAACACAGCTACCTAGGCATCCAGAGTATTGGTAGACATAATTTATTGAGTTTTAAAAATAAATAAAGATGTGTTAGCTTATAGTCTGAATGAGTAGTAAGATGCGGTGCTAAATAAAAAATAAAAACAAAACAGAGTTTTATATACAATAAGGTGAACCATAACGTAGCTTGACAATATAAGCTTGCTTGATTCCACTATTTAAGTTAAGGCCATAGAGTAATAATGCTATCTTTCAGGTTAGATGGGGTGTACGAATTGTATATATAGTTCCAAGAATGTTTTCATTTTAAAATGGCGCATGTCTGTATACACCCTATTACTTAAATTGTTTTATAGCGAATGCTATATATTTTTGTAATTATTATAAAAACAAATATTTAATGAATTCGTGATGGATTAAATAGCCAAGCTATTATATTTGTTAATTACGATTATAGCCGCATCAAAATTTAATATTCTTTAAATTGTAAATTACACTTGGACACGGGAATTGAACCCTGGACCTTTGGCTAGCATTGACGTACTAAGCCAAAGTTCGTAGAATCGATTCTTGTGTCCAAGTGTAATTTACAATTTAAAGAATATTAATGAATTCGAACAAAATGACAAAACAGTTAGAGGTATCTTCAGCTTCAAGCACAAAAACTCTACTCAACCGTGATGAATAGAATATTTTACTTTTTTTCTTTATGGTAGTTTCCTGAAATGTGTTGTTGTCCGTTTATTAGTTTTACTATTACAAATTTACACCAGATTATTATGACCAAACAAATAAAATAGTACATCAAAGCAGTTTAATTAGTAGTGTAATAGCAAAAATGAAATTTTCTCAAAAATATATCTAACATTTTTAAAATTAGATTTTATTAGTTCTTATTGTCCAAATAATATAGAAAATTGAATATTAAAAAAACAAATTTATGATATCTATAATAATCTCTGTCTTAAATTTAAACCTAATTATATTCTAACAATATCCCATATGACAAGATAAAATTAGCAGATTTAGCTTTCTATCTACAATCTAAATACCTACATATGTTCTTTTATCTTAGTTCAGTAAGTTTAGTGCCTGCTAGCTAATATAAACGTTTCTTGTTCGATTTCAGGAAAGGTTAGAAATGTATTAACTGCAATATTGAATTTGTTCCAATTAATAAGGAATATACCCGCCTCGGTGGCGTAGTTTGCTAACGCGCCAGTCGAGTTGAGCCAGACCACCGAGGACGGGGAGATCGAGGTTCGAATCTCGGTCGGGTGAACTGGGGGTGGTTTTTCCTAAATGGTTTTCCACTCTCCCTCCACGCAAATGCGGGTTCACTTCCTCTAAATTCAACCTTCCCAATTCCGAATCCATTAGTGTAATTAGTACCTAAGCGTATAACCCGAACGGGTAGTAAGACGCGGTGCTAAAAAAAAAAATAATAAAAAAAAAATAAGGAATATACTGTTGGCATTCGTATTTTTACTTGACTATATAGAGACAATATTATAATCATACAAATTGTTGACATCGACAGGATAACGGATCTTAAAATTGTATGTGGTCCCAAACCCAAAAAAGTGTATTAGCCTATACAATATGTCTGTGACTAGGGATATAACCTAAACATTTGACGTATTTGTTCAAAACTTGATATTTAGTTGTTACTTGTTAACTTAGATGTTATTTGGTCGTATCTAAATGCATTTTATAAATTTTGATTCTAGCCATCAAATAAAGGGCAGTTTACTGAAAATTCAAATTGTTTCGATAATGGCTCTACCTATTTGGCCTAAAATGGTGATATATTATGTGTTTGATACGAAAAATTACACTGTATAATTGTGTATA
This sequence comes from Timema podura, assembly GCA_033556935.1. Classification (NCBI taxonomy): domain Eukaryota; kingdom Metazoa; phylum Arthropoda; class Insecta; order Phasmatodea; family Timematidae; genus Timema; species Timema podura. The sequence goes on along the minus strand of JAVRXN010000009.1, from coordinate 5,349,270 downwards.
GGGTAAAAATTCGTTTTTATGTATTTTACTGATAAGTGCATTTTGAAAATACGTATTATTTAAAAAATGGCTCTGGTGATTTTGTTTAAAATATATATGTAGGTAGTGTTTAATATGAAAAGAATCACTGTATACTTGAGTTTCTGGGAAAAATTGGTTTAAAGTTAGTTCATTTATGAAATATTTTTAGAAATTATAAATATTTTGAGAATCAATCAAACACCTTTCAGTAAAATGGATATCTAAGGTGTAATTGACATGGAAAATCACACTGTATACTTGATTTTTAGGAAAAATTAGTTTAAGAGTAGTTTATAAATGCCTAATTTTAAAAAAATTCAAAATTTTTTAAAAATGGCTCAAACTATTTTGTTTGAAATTGTTAACTTTGGAGCGTTTTAGATGAAAAATAATGCTATATGGCGTATTTATGAAGGTAAATTTGTTAAAGGGTAGTGTTACTAACGACTATATTTTGAGAATTTGCAATATTTAAAAAAATGGTTTTAACGTTTTTGTTCTAATTGGGTATCTGCATAGTGTTCTACATGATAAATAAGAATATTATAAGTTCATTAAAATAACAATTTGAGGATGTTTATTGATTTTTGCAAAATTTACTACAAACTATGACCATAATAAAGCATGTACGGTTTACCGTAAAATTTATTTAAAAATCTGAAATATGTATGTTATTTTGCCCGCAATGTTAGTAAAAATATTTACTCTCTCTCTCTTTCTCTATCCCTTGGAGATAGAAGCATTTTGTTCGTAAAAAGCCAATCGAACATGAGATATTGATAAATGTCGATGTTTCATGACCCCCTGAAACAGAAAGAATTGTTTTCACGATGTCGTCTGTTTGTATCTTGGAGTAGAGCTTAAACAATTTTACCATCAGGCTAAAATTTGATATCTAAGGTTTTCATTAGGTTTACTAGAGTACTCTTTGTAATTTACTGTAGTTTACTGAAAGGAAAAAGATAAAAAAAATGATTTTATCAAAATCCACTCTAACAATTTATATTCAATTTTGTATCTAGTCATTGTTTGACATTACAAAAAAAAAATCTCCCGTTTATTCATGAAATGGTTATAGGGGTATTTTAAATAAGCGAAAATTTCCAATTTTGATAATTTCTCCGAAACTGCTCGCGATACGAAATAACATATCATTCATTGTAAAGTTGTAGTACTATTAAAAATAAAAGTATTTTATTTGAAATATATTTTTATAAAATCAATAGTTTCTTAGCTATAAGCAAATTAATATATTTTTTATGGAATTTTTTTTCAATGTAAAATTTATTGCTTTGCTTTTTGGTGAACAAAAATGTCCCTTTTTTCTTAATGTTTCTGTAACAGTGTATATTATTTTACTTATGTTCTTTGGTGGAATGTTTCTGCCCCAATGTTTATTTTTTCTAGAGATGGATCGAATCCTATATTTTTCAAATCTGAATCTCGAGTCCGAATCTTAAATTTTATTTTGGATTTCAAATCCAAATTCGAATCCTTAAATCTTTAAAAATGTATAGTTTTAGTCAAAATGAAAATATTTAAAATCTAATTCAAAATAAGTTGTTTAGGTTCACATACTAATTATATTTTGTTTGTCATGTCTATATCATTATAAACAATAAAAAGTACCCCTTTTATGTAAATAAATGACAGCTAAACTATTTACTAATATTTTTGTAATTTCGTTATTCTTCCAACTACACAAGTCTGTATAATTTCTCCAACCAATATCTTAAAATTGTTATTGGAAGTCAATGTTTTCATAGTTATTGCATTCGAGATACTTTTTTGAAATTTTTACGAATCTCGAATCTCTCAAATGCCATATAAATTGAGGGAGTCAAAAATTTGAGGATTCAAGCGTCCCATCCCTAATCATTTCATTTAACGAACCATACATGTTTTTAGTAAATGTCTCTATTTTAAGAAAAAAGAAAGAGAAATTTGCGTGAGACAGCTTATCATTTATTTTCTTTTATAGTTATGATGGCCCGATAAGTAGTTTTTGCTAAGTACATTCATAACTAGGTTTACAAACAACTTAAAATAATGAGTAGAAAATGAGTCCAAAGAATATATTTGAATATCGTGTTAGATTATACTGTTGATTACAGGGAGATCGAGGTTCAAAACCCTGCCGGGTGTACTGAGGGTGGTTTTCCATAAATATTTTCCAATCTTCCTCCACGAAAATGCGGGTACACTTCCTCTAAATTCAACCTTCCTTCTTTCTAACTCTCTAGCCTAATTAGTACATATACGTATATCCTAAACAGTTAGTAAGTCAATGTGCTAAGGAAAAAGTTGTACATAAAGAGTATCGTGTATCCAATTAGGGTCTATTTGAATCCGTATTACATTTATAACTACAAATTAATTATTATTACTCATTAATAAATCAGAAAAACAATCACTTTTATTACAAAATACAAAACAAATGGAAATATTTAAGAAGTAGGAGATGTTTTAGCTATACCATTGATGGAAACATATGATATTTGTCTCAAATAAAATCTGATATAGTTATGTTGAAATTAAAGTAACTATTTTAAAGATAGGCTCTGTAGTTGCCGCCCTTAAATGCGTTAAGAGGAATAACATCCATGCATTAATTATTATATCATTATAAGTGTTGAGGGAAGGTAGAAATAAAACAAGTTATTATAGGTAGTCTAAAGTGAATTATAATTTGCACAGTAGTTTTGGAGGGAGAGATATATCAGTAGATTTCCAAAAGTTGATTTTAGTCTCAACATTATATTAGTTTTTTTAATAATACATACTCCATATACTTTGTTTTAAATATGTACGAAAGTACACTTTTTATTAATGTATCTCAATTCACACAACTTTCAAGAGATTAAATAATGTAGTGTTACAGATTATTTTGGTAGGTTTAATGATTGTAAGCACTAATAATGATAGTTTATATATTTATGTCGAATAGCTTAAACGAATATTAAATTAATTTAGATATAATTTTATAGATTAATTAGTTACTTACATAAAATTGAGTTTTTTACTATTCAGTGAATTAAGTTTATTTAATGTAAATAACATTTTACAATTTTATTCATTAAAATATCATATAGTTTATTTTATTTTCTATTCCATGTAGTAAGTTACTTTTCATCAAGTAATTTTATTTTAATATATACTTTTTTCTTGGTATATTCTCACAACACCTCAGATGGAAAAAAGTATTGTGATAAAAAAGTCAAGTTTTAGATTTTTATGAATCCAAAAGAGTATATTTTTGCAATGCCATCTGTATCCTGGCCTAGAGCCTGATCGGGTTAAAACTTGGTATCTAGGGTGTTAATAAGGTCCCTACAAGGGTTTTTAATAGTGAGATATTCTAACCCTAAGCTTAAGGGTAGTTTATTTAAGGGCTAAAAGATAAAATATATATTTTATCGAAACAGGTCGTAACTATTTTATTAAAATTCGTTTATAGGCACTGTTTAACACTACAAACAAAATAGCTCATCTTATTTTCCTGGAAAAGTGGCTATGAGGGTATTTTACATTAGCGGTTTTCTCCAATTTTGATCATATCTCCGCAACTTGTGGAGATACGAAATAACGTACTGTTTCACAGTTGTACTACTATGAAAAATAATTACTTTTAATTGAAATATAATGTTTATAAAACCAAAGGTTCCTGATCTATTGGTAAATATATGAGGTCTAGGAATTTGGGAGTTATTTTTATGCTTTTCTAATGAAGAGATAGGTTACTGCACTTTATCTCAATATGTTTCTGTAACAGTGTATATTATTTCATTTATCCTCTTTGTTGGAATATTATGCTCTTTTTTCCCATTATGTTTTTTTATTAGTATATATTATTTAATTTCACATAGATTATGAGTTTTAATTAAATGTCTCTAATTTTAGATAAAGGAGCGAAAAACCCGTGTAGTGAGTACGCAATATTATTTATTTTTAATAGGTTATATTTCCATCATTCTATTAAATCGTAATTGGGATTGTATTGAACAAAATACTTTGACCATAGATTAGACTCTACGATATTTTTTTTTAAACCGAACTTTGTACTTGCTAAACTGTTTAAAATTAATACTGTCAATTATTTAAAATGAAAGTTATCTTACAAGCACGGGAAATGAAATTGTAATACAACAATAGTATGTTAACAGCTTGTCTACAGCTCAAGTGGGCTAATATTGCGTATTAAGGAAAAATATCTTAATAAACACTTGAGAAAACATGTGTATGTCAGATTATACTGTCATTAAATATTATAGTGAGGAGCCAATATTCGTTGTATTTGCGTAAGATTTTACATATATTTTGAGGCAATATGTATTCCCGTAGATATCGGTATAGGCAAACAAATACAGCTCAAAGAAATGATCTAAAACATAAAATTTATATTCCAAAATATAATTTTTAGGTCAAATTTGGAAGAAACCCTTAAACTTGTACGACTCAGAAACATACACTCCTACCATGTATGTTTCTATTAGCTATTAAGTAGCTGGAGATATCATATTTCCATCATACACTTCGCCTCAAAATAGCTAGGAATTTAAGGTAATAGATGTATAAATAAACTGGATAGTGCAGTTGTAGAGTATTGAAATTCAATAGACCCTGGTTAGATTCACGTCAAATTGTCAATTTTTAGTAAATATTTTTACTAATTAGTTTTATGTTACTTGATTTGTTGGATTTGTTAAGTAATACCCCGACAAAAAAAAATCCATGGCGTGAGGCCATAAGCGAGCTATAGGCCTACTGACCGAGCGGCGCCACCGTTAGCGCCAACATTTGCTGATATAGGGTGTCATGTGGTCAGCACAACGAGCTTTCTGGTCATTAATTTCAGTCTTATAGACCGGAGCCGCTACTTATTTATTCAAGTAGATCCTCATGTGACCTTACGTGGCTGAGTTTGAGCCCGGTCCAGACCAACCGATTCACAGATAAGTTACATTTTGGATCAGTAATTCAATCAATAATTAGATGTGGCTATAACCGTAACTAACGCTTTGATATTTAATCCATCATAAAGTGAAAGTGCTTTATTCAATTGTTTACAATAATTTATTAAGCCTACTGGTATAAACACCTTTGTTCCACTTACTTAACTTAATATAAGCTATAATTAATATCGTTGATCTATAGTAAATATGCTAGATTTTATGTCGTTACTATATAGAGTAAACATTTGGTTACTATGATAAATAAATGGTAAAACACAATGGTCCACACTGTCTCTATTCCAAATTCCAAATTGAGTAGGTTATTGTTTTAAGTGTTGTTCTTCTCTTATTTCCCCTCTTATTTGATAAAGGCAATTATGCCCAAATATACAAAACTTTGTGTTTCAATATTTGTGTTACTTTATCTACTATAGAATTCAAAAGACATATTTTTTAATTGTATTATTATCACACTCATTTTTTACCTAGGGGAGATTTATTCACTCAATTTTCACTTAGTTAATTTACCTTTCCCCATACTTTTCAATTTTAATTTTTGGATACTCACTAAGCCATTGGATATATTCGTCGTTAAACACTATTATAGTCCCTTGTAATTAGAAACCATTTTAAAATTCTGTTATTAGTAAACTAGCCATGTGTAAGTTTTACTGACACGACAGAGTTTTTATTGTTCAAAGGAAACACTCTTTTTCTAAAAATATCTTTGAGGATAGCCTATTTTCAAATGATTTAAAATTAAAAAAAATTGACATCAGTAAAATAGCTTTAATAAAATACAACCTTTAGATAAACATTTTTTTTCTCCGAAAAAAAAGTCCAGTATCTATACAGTGTTATTTACCATGCAAAACACTTCCCAAATATCAATTTTAAACAAGATAATTTTGGACATTTTTTTATTTAAAATTTTTAAAATCAATAATCAAAGTACCCTTAACAAGACTAAATAAAATCAAATTTCTCTCAAGGTATGAGCATATGGCAACTAAATATCAATTTTTAATTAGATCCAGCAAACACTTTAGGTTGTAATCCCGGGCACAGACAGACATTCACAGGGGGAGACAAAATGACAAGACCTTTTTGAGTTCGGGGACACCTAAAACAACGAGAGACATTATATTATTCTTGAGGTTAAAAGTTTTCATGATCACAATACTTTCTCAATATAATAATGTAAATGTATCCACTATTAAAACTGCTGATTTTTATTTGTTTGGTAAAGTTGGATTAATCACACATGCATGCAAATAGTATGTGTGAATTAAGGTTTCAATTAAAATAAAATTTACAATTTTATTAATCAAGTTCACCATTTATCTTAAGTAGGGAGTCAATCTATATGCCTGTATTCTATATACCAACAATGTTTACCAAAATGTAAATGAATGAATAATTAAATTAATAGATTCTTGAAAGTATGAATCTTAGCGGTTATTGTTTTTTTTCTTGGACACTCAAACTAATTTTTGGAGCTATTTTGTGAGTGCTGCATGACCTTTGCTCTTAACTAATCTACTAAATATTAATTTAAAGATTTTCATATTATTTTAACTTGATTTAATGTGAACACGAATTAAATGTCAGGCTTATCTAGAATGGATTGTCAGTGACTGGGTTTCCTTCTTTACCACCCCACAAATGCAGGTACATTTTTAAAATTCTACCTTCCTCATTCCTACGCCAAGATAATAGTTAAACGCGAATAGCGTTGATGTGAAGTAAAGAGGCAGTGACAAAAAATATAGTATTTTAATTTGTGAATAGAAAGGAAACATTAAATATTTAAACTTGATTCTGACTTTTACCTAATAAAACCCAAAACCAAGGGGACAACAGCTAGTCCACGATGAGATTACCAAAACCTTTTCATTTTAATAAAACAAACAGCATTTACTCCCATTCATAAAATGAACTTGTAATTAACCTTAAAGATAACATTCAAACATCAATTGTCATTGTGATATCTTAGTATTTAGATAAATACACTCATACTCCTTGCAAAATATTTTTAGAGTGGTGATTGGTCCCTTTCGAAATATTAGGTCGTCTGTGTAGATCAAACAAATCTATTGAAAACGAATTACACTTGAAAATTACTATCAACTGAATGTTTAAAGATACCATAAGTAATAATGAACTAATCTATAGTTAATATACGTCCATATACATCTTAGCCTTTTTAATTACGCCATCAATATATTTATGTGTCATAAAATATCACTTCTCAAAAAATAAAAAAGGAAGCATATATATTCTAACAATTTCTATCTGTTCGTCGATCGAGTTTTCTATTTTGAATCTATTTATATTTTTTAATAATTAATGTGAAAAATAATAATTGTGTTTATTTTAGAATTTATATTAACTTCACTTAGGTCACCAGAACTCACAAAAATTGTACGGTACAGGAAGAATTAAAAACAAAAAATATTATGAACAAAGCAAACAAATTGATAGTAAACTCATTTGGGGAAGGCTTTTACCAATTTATATAATTCCAATTATCAACCAGCTTTAGAACCAAGGACAGCAGTGAATTACTTGAAGTTACGTCGCAAATTATTTATAATAGTTTATAATAAACTACCACCCGCCTCGGTGGCGTAGTTGGCTAATGCGCAAGTCGTATTGAGCCCGACTGCCGAGGACGGGGAGATCGAGGTTCGAATCTCGGTCGGGTGAACTGGGAGTGGTTTTTCCTAAATGGTTTTCCACTCTCTCTCCACGCAAATGCGGGTTCACTTCCTTTAAATTCAACCTTCCCAATTCCCAATCCATTAGCGTAATTAGTACTTAAGCGTATAACCCGAATGGATAGTAAGACGCGGTGCTAAATAATAATAATAATAATAATAACTAAACTACCGAACCAATTATTAAGAAAAGTCTATAAATGACCAAGAAATACTTATTTTTTGTTACTAGATTTTAAAACCAAGGTTACCGATGAATTAATATGAGGGGTGGAGATTATAAGATTAATTTAAAGAACGTGAACGAACGGAGAAAGTCACAGTGAAATATAAACATAGTAGAAAAATGTCCGTAGTGGCCCTTGACAAGATTCGAACCTCCCCACCACTGGCAATATTGTCTACCGCTTGCTTAACGTCTTGTACCACGTGACTACCAACAAGGGAATAATTAATTAAAATAATACAATTGCGTGTCATCTTAAAGCCTTTCACACTCTCTGTAATATTCACATAATTATAACAATATGTGTGTAGGCTACAACTTGTTTTTTACTGTACACTTGAAGTGAGTTTTAAATTACTCTCAAATTAATCACCTTTTGTTTAAAAATAAACACTAAACCATTTTTTTTCTGGTGAAATTATGTTTGAATTATTAATATTCATACCATCCAAACACAACCCTATAAAATTATTAAGTCCAAACAAAATATGACAAATAATATTGAGAATAATGACTATAATAATTAGGGTAATGGCACCAATTTTGATGATATTAATAATAATTAATAATATATTATTCATAATTATTACTATAATTATTACTATAACTATTACTATTATGATAAAATTATTATTATTATTATTATTATTACTATACAAATTATTATATTTATAGGGATGGTAGATATAATACTATTACATAAATTTGTCTTTAGAACCATAATTTAAAAAAAATTAATGTTTTAAATTGAGGAATATCATACTAGCAAATTTGAGGGGAATGTATTTAATTCAAACGAAATGTTTTACTCGAGTGAAAAAAAGGTGACCTGTTGGTCTAGGGGTAAGGTGTCAGACTTCTGTGCTGGAAGTCCGGGGTTCAATCCTCTGTCCCGGCACAGATTTATCTGATTGCCAAACCCTTCCTTCACCTCTGACTAGACGTGGAACAACTAGTGAATGTGAGGAATACCAGGCCTCCACCGTGGTTCGGATTCCACGTTAAACTGTAGGTCCTTTATTTCATCTCACAATCACCCTACCATTACACATTATCGTAAGTGCGTACAAACCAAAGGGTAGTAAGACGCGGTGCTAATAATAATAATAATAATACTCGAGTGAACATATTAACCATTACATGACAACAATAATTAGGGTCACGAATATATTAGCTATGGCTCATATTTACAATAATTTAAACAAATATTAAATATTGCTAAATACAATATATATGCAAAAGTTTATATAATCAAATATATTTAATTAAAAATTAGTCCCAAATTCAAGAGTATTAACGAAATATACAACTAAAACAACCTATTAATAAGTTACACATGATCTTAAGCTATGCATGAGTATTAGATACTTTGTCAAATTAAATCTATTCACCAGAAAATATTAGCATGATTTTCAATTGACTTTGTGCTATATAATGTTATATTAGGGTAATATAAGTAGTTAGTCAACGAATTGGAGTTAGTGGACCGAAATATACCTCATGTAGACACCCGTGATTTCCATCGTATTGGCAAAATTTCACCCAGTTAAGTGGTTTTGTTCCTGGAATGACTATTTCCGTTAGTTTTATGAACTGAAAAGACCTTTTCTCACATAGAGATCATTTCAAAAGGTCACGGTCTCACTTAAAATTCTTTGTTTTCTCCCGAAATTTTTTATTTTAATCGCCAATGTAACTCTCTCTTTGTCTACTAATGAAACTCTTGATGACCTATAAAATTCAATTTTTATAAATTTTCATTCCATGTACACTTCCTTTTTTTACAATTTTAATGTCAAATAGTCATTTTTAATTTGTCATAAAGCTTGCACTTTTTAAATCACTAGTAAGTTATGGCATCCACAAAGAAATACAACTTGAAACATAATCCTTTTTCCTAAAAAAGAATCATTATAATTACTATGCAACTTAACATTGATTTGATAATTGATTGAAATTATTAGAATACTTTCAAAATTGTTAATGTTAAGAATTTCATATGACTCAAAACTATTTCGTAATAACAGTGAGTGACCTTTCTAATTTAAAATCCAATGCGATTGATTATAAAAAAAATCAAGTACCTACTTATCTGATTAAGAACGTCACATCTAGCTGGTATAAAAGGACATACATTTTGACTTTGTAGCTAAAGTAGTAAATTGTTGCAGACTAAACAACCTACCTAATCAACATGAAGGGTAAGAACGTTTACAAATATCTTGCATTTCAAAAATACATATTAAGAATGTTTGTTTTTTCAATCCAAACTTTAAATCTATTTGTTGGTAACTAATCTAATACCTATATATTAGCTATAAGATCGTTTGAAACATCATTAAAGATCATTTCTTATTTTTTTATGTTCAATCGAATATAAAATGGAAATGCATATTAATAAAAATTACGTTCATATTAATATAACTAATAGTTCTACAGTTTTATTGAAGTATTTTTAAAGATGACAGAAAAGAGTCAGAATTTACAGAGCTACAGTTTTCTAAATCATATTTATCATACTTAAATATCTTCTTGTAGATAAAGATAAAATTATATATTGAATTGGCTTAAAAAACGCCTATTTAAAAATATGAGAGTATCGGATTTTTCCCGTTGGATGTGAAAACGAATACAGAGAAATTACAAGGAAAAAAGATAAAATAAAACTATGGGTATATCTCCATGGTTGTTTGTGCGTTGAGCCTTCATCTTCGAAGTAAAAAATTCAAAAGATTATAGAGTTAGTCAAATGAGATCAAATAAAAAAAAATTAAACAAGTCACCAAAAAAAGGAGAGTAAAAAATTAATGTATAAGAATAATATTGAGATAATTATGTTTAATGATAAATTAAATATTTCATTCTAAGTATATTATAAATGTTCCGTAAAAAGACTAGTTCTTGAATTAAAATAAAATAGTTATGAATTTTAATAATATTTTATTCGTTCTAGTTTTCGTCGCTCTCGCCTTGTTCGCTCTGGCCTACGCCACTGCTGAAGCCACCGTCCTGACCGACGAGCAGATCACTGCTCTGACTCATGAAGAGGCTGTTGCCATCACCGACGAGGAATGGATCAACATCTTAACCCCAAGATGCACACCTACCTCCACTTACTACTGGTCTTCTCAGTACCTTTCTGACATTAGGGACTGCCACTACTTCTACGAGTGTGTTGGTTTCAAGCCCGTGAGGATGGAATGTGCTGCTAACCTCCAATGGAACTCCAAGGTAAGATTTATTGGAGTAGTCGTGGCTAATTAAGCTTGGAATGTAGGAAACGCGAGAAAAGGCTAGTGTTTTTGCAGTTTTTATAGCAAATTTTTTTGGCCAAAAAAATCAAATATTGTTCATTACAAACATATCGTTTAATTTTATTCACATGGTGACATCAACAGTGGATGAATATCTGTAATTAACATAGTATCATTAAATGACAAATTTATTAAATTAAATTAAAACGTGGTAGTTAATTTCCAGGACATCCTTGACAAATATTTAAGAACTGTTGAGTTCACCATGGGAAGAAAAATAAACTCTCGGTTTTAATTGAAGTAATAGTCGATTTATTTTGACCAAAAATTGTTTTGATATTTTCTCATTCCCCTAAATTTCCACCTGAAGATTGACACTACTGCTATGACTTGTTTCCATGAGGATTGAGTGTGTTGTCAAAATTTATTTAAACACCAAGGTAACATAATGTAGAGGAGGTATCTACAGTAGTTATATTCTTGACACTGAATCACTTAGTATATTCCAGATGTAAGTATAATCACTACTTCGACTAGAGCGCTGTCTTTACCTCGTTAGGATTGAATGTGTTGGTAATTTGTATTTCATCATCAAGGCGACGTGACATTGGGCAGGGGCGCCCGCAAGAGGGAGCAATGGGGGCAAAGCACCCCCCTGAGATTTTGAGGTTGTTTAAATATTAAAAGTAGGCTAATCCTTCCCAACAGTTTTCTTAACTAGCGCTCAAACAGTGCCCCCAGCCAACAAACAGAGAGTTATAGAATATAACAAATAAACTAATTACTAGCGCCGTCACCTGCTGACTTTAGAGTTGATAGTTTGGAGCAGGTGCGAGCAATTACAACAGCATTCGTCATTCAAACCGTCAAGGTCAAGTGTCAACACACGAATTTGGATGAATTTAAAACATTTACATATGTTTTATCTTATTTTCAGGAGACAAGGATTGCCCTTAAAAAGTGTCTTTTGAGGCTTCAATTTAATAAATATTCCCGGGGAAGGACCCCCATACTGGTGGTATTCCGTATCCCTCAGGCCCTGTGGTTCGCCTCCCCCCCCCTCCCGGAGAACACTCCTCCAGGCGCCCTTAACTTTGGGACATCTAACGTAACAATATTAGTCATGTAGATCAAGTGATACCAGTTGATTTTTAGTGAATACAACATTGATGAAACTATTATTGTTTGTGTTGCAGCTGAACACGTGCGACTACCCCGCTCAAGCTGGCTGCAGATCGGACTCTCCAGCAATAGTACCCATTGTTCCTGTTTAGAGTCTTTTAGACAAGTTTAGTTCTAAATCTTGTTTCTAATGTTGAAAATTTGTACGAAAAATACATTTTACAAATAAATTACCTTTATCATATAAATATTTGTAGTTGTCTCTTGAGCTTTTTTCCATACAAACTTGTTAAAGAGGCTTGAGTTTGTTTAAAATAATTTATCTTCATACTGTCAAAACTTAATAAATGTTATATTAATGCTATTATGATTTATTATTATTATTATTATTATAAGTTGTAGTAGCAGGAGGAGAAGAAGGAGGAGAAGTAGTTGTAGTAATAGTAGTGTTATAATTAATAGCTAGAAAAATTTGCCAATATACAATTTTGAATATTATTAATAGCTTTTAACATTATTATATTCAAATAAAACGAGTAAACTTTCCAAAGCAAAGTGACTAAATCATACGTTTTTAGACCTCGATTTCGATTCGCTTATAATATTAAATAAAGGATTCTAGATAATATAAGAAACTAAAATAGTAAATAAAATTATGAATTATGGAAGAGAATTGAAATGAGATAGCAATATTTTTATAAAAATTTTCACTACTTCTTACTATCCGTACGAGCTAACGTTTATTGATTATTTTAATGAGGTAGCAATATGCTAGAGGAATTATACCAGAATTTGCATACGGTAGAATGGGACACAATTGAGAAAAAACTCTTTGTACATCCATCCGGGATTGAAGGCTCCGACCTCCCATAACCAGAAAGGCAGATTAGATGAGCCTGACATTTGGAGGGTTCAGAGCACAAGGAGACCAAGTCCAATTTTTTACATTTTCATGGTTTTGCATGATATACTATTATAAAAGTGAATATTTTTCAGAGCTACAAGAGACCAAGTCCATAGTTTATTATTTTGCCACTTGTAGCAGCACTTGCTGGACACTTGTAGTCAACTCTCAATTATTTTTAGAGCACAAATAAACCAAGTCCTAGAGTACTATTAAATCCATTTGGCCAAGGTAGATCAGGCTAGAGAGTCTCTTAAAGAAGACCAAATATTATCTACTTGTAATAATTGTGTCCTTACGTTTGATCTGCAAAAGGTTCTACCATTCCCTAAGCTAACTACTTCCATAGCATACTATACAAGAAATTTATATGTTTATAATTTGGATATTCATTCTTTTAACTCTGGAAAATCGTTCATGTATATGTGGGATGAAACAGAAGGGGGAATGATCACAAGTTTTTGGTGTCTGGGCATTCCTATCTTCCAAATGACGGGGATTTTGACATTATAGAAAAGAGTAGTGGAAAAAAACAGTTAATTTACTCGACATAGGAATGGTTTGAAACAGTTAAACAGTCTAAACGCAAAGCTCCAGCATTTGAAATAATTGTCATGAAAAGAGATGCCTTTTTATCGACTAAATCACTTTAAGAGTCAGTGACAAACAGGAAAAAACCAATGAAGGCATTAACTTCAGCTGGTTAGAAATTAGATTCCTTCGATTTGAAAGATACTCTCCATCCATCTTTAAATTTAAAACAACTTTGTATCCTCTAGTTGAATTTCAGTCTGTAAATTTGTAAAATAAATCTCCTGGTCATCCACTAGCGAATTTGCATAATATTAACCGAAGTAAACTCTATCCAAGTCGACGTGTTGTAACAGAGATTTAAAAAAAGAAGGAAGTACAGGATGTATTGCCTTACATTCCACCTGTATTCCATGATTTTTATATTATTATTATTATTAGCACCGCGTCTTACTACCCGTTCGGTTTATACGCACTTACGCTAATGTGTAATGGTAGAGTGATTGAGAGATGAAATGGAGGACCTACAGTTTAACGTGGGATCCGAACCACGGTGGAGGCCTGGCATTCCTCACATTCACAAGTTGTGATTAATGATTTTTATAAACACCTTCCATGTGTGTCGAGTACAAGGTTATCATGTGAGTCTACACCTGAAAATCAAGATGAAACTGATGAATTATTTTATGTTTAGAATTTAAAAACATTTGTTTTTTAGGTTTGTGTTTTTTTAAACTAAATATTTGTAAAGCTGTAGTGCAATTTTTTTATTTATATTATAATATTAGAAATACTCTTTATTTTATTTTTTGGTATATCTATGAAACTAATGCTCAAAGTTTTCAGAGCTCAAGTGAATCAAGTCCAAAATGTTCACTTTTTTATGAGAAAACTCATATTAAAATAATTATAATAATATTTTAACCATTGTTAGTGTTTAAGTTAGAATTTTATTTGTAATAAAAATAATGGCCTGAGTTTTAAAATACTCCCTAGAATTAACTACGGATTAATAACTTTAAGCTCTTATTTCTCAAAATATGATTTGATGGACTTGGTCTCCTTGTGCTCTGAACCCTCCATTTATTACTCAGGTGGTGTCCTCTTGTACAAGGTTGTTCGTTGGGAATCAGAGCCGGAACAAAATACTATACAAACACTAACATATTAATGGCAGAGCTTGGAATCAAGCCAAGGCACTTGAGTCTCATATCACAATATTATGTCACCCGACATCTATGAACGAGTAGCATAGCTCCTTTAGTTAGAACAAAAATAAACACACTAAGGCATTCAACTATAAGGTTATTTATAATCTGATAAGAGACCAGTAGTAATAAGGTAGGTATTAGATATTTGTAAAAATTATATCATATTTTCATGTCAGAACATAGCATTATATATTTCACATTTATAGGCCAACACATTTTTGTTTTCGCAAACAAAAGAAATTGTAAAGTTCGAGAGACACTATTTATAAGGATTTGTGCTATTTTAGAAAACTAGCTTTTTAATGAACCGCCTACTACCGCAAGAGCCCCAACCCACGCTGGTGGGCACGCAGACTAAACGTCAAGCTCGTCTCAGTGGGATTCGGAACAGGAGGGCAGGGGTCTTTAACCCACTTATTTTTATCTTGGGGGTTGGGAATATCTTTAGCCCCCTAATATTTCTCTAGTATATTCAAAACCCATGTATAAAACATACATCTGTTACCGTAAGTTTGGTAATTTTAAATAATAAAGACATAAATCTATAATAAATTTAATAAAAAACTGAAATGCCTTAATTTTTCAGTTTATTTTTCTCACACGAGAAAAAACTCTTACACAAAAATATAGTAACTAACATTCGGCCTAATTGCGACTGCCTTAAATACAAACAATAGCAAAATAGTAAAGGCCAAGGGTAGCACTTATTGTCCTTTTTACAACAGTAAGAATAAAAATTGAAAAAATATTCAGAGTTTAATTGTAAGTTTAATTTTAACATGAGGTGGATTTTAAACCTTGGTTCAAATTTTATTTTTTCCATATTTTTATCGATCCTAAAAAATATAAAAGCTGAACAGCAATCAAATTAATACTGTTTCTTGTTTTGGTTTGAATAAAATATTTTATTATTTTAAACCTACGTTAAATATTGTTGTGCTAATATGTTTGATTGTGTACACATGGTTTGTAAGAGAAATACCAAATATTTAATCAACCCTCGTTTAAAGGTCCATTAAGCTGCCTTGCACAATATAATTTTTTACAGGGTTGATACGTACACTTAGTTTACCTTAAAAGGTAGCAGGCTTACCTTGCATGGTTCAACTATGGCGTAAAATAGAATATAGCATGGACGTAGCAAGGGGGTAACTATGGGATTCAAACCCCCCACACTTAACCTACCTATTTGGCCTAAAATGGTGATATGATATGTGTTTGATACGAAAAATTACACTGTATAGTTGTGTGTAGAGTAAAAATTCGTTTTTATGTATTTTGCTGATAAGTGCATTTTGAAAATACATAATTTAAAAAAAAAATGGCTCTAGTGATTCTGTTTGAAATATATATGTAGGTAGTGCCTAATATGAAAACTCTCACTGTATACTTGTGTTTCTGGGAAAAATTGGTTTAAAGTTAGTTCATTTATGAAATATTTTTAGAATCAATCAAACGCCTTTCTGTAAAATGGATATCTAAGGTGTAATTGACATAGAAAATCACACTGTATACTTGATTTTTAGGAAAAATTAGTTTAAGAGTAGTTTATAAATGCCTAATTTTTAAAAAAATTCAAAATTGTTTGAAAATGGCTCCAACTATTTTGTTTAAAATTGTTAATTTTGGAGCGTTTTAGATGAAAAATATTGCTATATGGCGTGTTTATGAAGGTAAATTTGTTAAACAGTAGTGTTATTAACGACTATTTTTTGAGAATTTGCAATATTTAAAAAAAATGTTTTAACGTTTTTGTTCTAATTGGGTATCTGCATAGTGTTCTACATGATAAATAAGAATATTATAAGTTCATTAAAAAAAAATTTGAGAATGGTTTATTGATTTTTGCAAAATTTACTACAAACTATGAACATAATAAAGCATGTACGATTTACCGTAAAACTTATTTAAAAATCTGAAATATGTATTTTATTTTGCCCGCAATGTTAGTAACAATATTTACTCTCTCTCTTGATCCCTTGGAGAGAGAAATATTGTGGTCATAAAAAGCCAATCGAACATGAGATATTGATAAATGTCGATGTTTCATGACCCCCTGAAACAGAAAGAATAGTTTTCACGATGTCGTCTGTTTGTATCTTGGAGTAAAGCTTAAACAATTTTACCATCAAGCTAAAATTTGATATCTAAGGTTTTCATTAGGTTTACTAGAGGACTCTTTGTAATTTACTGTAGTTTAATGAAAGGAAAAAGATAAAAAAATGATTTTATCAAAATCCACTCTAACGATTTATATTGAATTTTGTATCTAGTCATTGTTTAACATTAAAAAAAAAGCATATCCCGTTTATCCATGAAATGGTTATAGGGGTATTTTAAATAAGCGAAAATTTCCAATTTTGATCATTTCTCCGAGACTGATCGAGATACGAAATAACATTGTAAAGCTATAGTACTATTAAAAATAAAAGTATTTTATTTGAAATATATTTTTATAAAATCAATAGTTTCTGAGCTATAAGAAAATTAATATATTTTCTATGGAATTTTTTTTAATGTAAAATGTATTGCTTTGCTTTTTGGTGAACACAGATGTCTCTTTTTTCTTAATGTTTCTGTAACACTGTATATTATATCACTTATGCTCTTTGGTGGAAAGTTTCTGCTCCAATGTTTATTTTTTCTAGAGATGGATCGAATCCTATATTTTTCGAATCCTAATCTCAAGTCCATATCTTAAATTATATTTTGGATTTCAAATCCAAATTCGAATCCTTGAATCTCGAATCTTGAATGCCGGGTGTACTGAGGGTGGTTTTCCAGAATTATTTTCCATTCTACCTGCACGAAAATGAGGTTACACTTCCTCTAAATTCAACATTCCTTCTTTCTAACTCTCTAGCGTAATTAGTACATATGCGTATATCCTAAACAGTTAGTAAGACAATGTGCTAAGGAAAAAGTTGTACATAAAGAGTATCGTGTATTCAAATAGGGTTTATTTGAATCTATATTACATTTCTAACTACAAATTAATTATTATTACTCATTAATAAATCAGAAAAACAATCACTTTTATTACAAAATACAAAACAAATGGAAATATTTAAGAAGTAGGAGATGTTTTAGCAATACCATTGAAAACATATGATATTTGTCTCAAATAAAATCTGATATATTTATGTTGAAATTAAAGTAACTATTTTAAATATAGGCTATGTAGTTGCCGCCCTTAAATGCGTTAAGAGGAATAACATCCATGCATTAATTATTATATCATTATAAGTGTTGAGGGAAGGTAGAAATAAAACAAGTTACTATTGTCTAAAGTGAATTATAATTTAAACTGTTATTATTAAGCACCGCGTCTTACTACCCGTTCGGGTTATACGCTACTAATTACGCTAATGGATTAGGAATTGGGAGGGTTGAATTTAGAGGAAGTGAACCCGCATTTGCGCTGAGGGAGAGTGGAAAACCTTTTAGGAAAAGCCACTCCGTTCCCCTGAGCGAGATTCGAACCTCGATCTTCCCGTTCTCGGCGGTCGAGCTCAACATAACTAGCGCGTCAGCCAACTACGCCACCGAGGTGGGTAATTTAAACTGTTGTTTTGGAGGGAGAGATATATCGGTAGATTTCCAAAAGTGGATTTTAGTCTCAACAATATATTATTTTTTAAATAATTTTATAATACATACTCCATATACTTCATTTTAAATATGTACGAAAATACACTTTTAATTATGTATCTCAATTTACAAAACTTTAAAGATATTAAATAATGTAGTGCTACATATTATTTTGGTAGTTTTAATGATTATAACCAATTGATATTTTATATGTTTTATGTCGAATAGCTTAAATGAATATTAAATTAATTATAAGATTGTTTAATAGATTTATTAGTTACTTACATAAAATTGAGTTGTATACTGTTCAGTGAATTAAGTTTATTTAATGTAAATAACATTTTACAATTTTATTCATTAAAACTTCATATATTTTATGTTATTTTCTAAATTCCCTGTAGTAAATTAATTTTCATCAAGTATTTTTATTTTAATATATACTTTTTTATTGGTATTTTCTCACAACACCTCAGAGAGAAGAAAGTATTGTGATAAAAAAAGTCAAGTTCTAGATTTTTATGAATCCAAAAGAGTATATTTTTGCAATACCATCTGTATTTAGGCCTAGAGCCTGAACGGGTTAAAACTTGGTATTTAGGGTGTTAATAATGCCCCTCCAAGGGTTTTTAATAGCGAGCTATTCTAACCCTAAACTTAAGAGTAGTTTATTTAAGTGCTTAAAGATAAAATATATATTTTATCGAAACAGGCTGTAACTATTTTATTAAAATTCGTTTATAGGCACTGTTTAACACTACAAACAAAATAGCTCATCTTATTTTTCCGGAAAAAATTGCTAAGAGAGTATTTTAAATCAGCGGTTTTCTCCAATTTTGATCATATCTCCGCAACTTGTGGAGATACGAAATAACGTACTGTTTCACAGTTGTATAACTATAAAAAATAATCACTTTCAATTGAAATATAATGTTTATAAAACCAAAGGTTCCTGAGCTATTGGTAAATATATGAGGTCTAGGAATTGGGGAGTTATATTTATGATTTTTGGTGAAGAGATATTGTGATGATATTTTTGGTTTAAAGAGTTACTTATAATAGAAATCTAATTGTCAGTTGACTCAATTCTTCAAATATATAATAACGTTGACTATTTTACTGTTTATTTGTTTTAAATTTCATTCACAACTCCTAAAGTTTCGAATATTCATTATTTATTCATTTACAATTAAAATATATGTTATACATATAATCTACTTAGATTTATTTCACTATATTAAATCATCTTTCTTTATTTGATTCATAAACTGCCAACCCGCCGTGTTTATCATTTTTGTTGGTAGGTGATTTTAACGCTTTCTGCTCTAGAGAGTGGTTTATTTCGGAACTATTATGATATTAATTTATTTTTATGTTTTTGGACGCTTTTAGCATCTGGCTGTCTGGCTGTCTGGCTGTTATTCTTTGTTATAAATCCCGGTGAATATATTTTCTCCTAGGCCGGAGATTGTTTATTTAAAAACAAAAGGAACATGTTGGTGTTTTGTTTAAATTTTTGTTAGGACTCTAAAATTGGCTTTGGAAGCGTAAGGAAGGACCCGATCTGGGGATCCTTGAATTATATTTTTTTATGGTTCATTGTAATTCTTATTATCAAAAACTTCTCTAAAAGAAAGTATTAACCTGTGAGGAAGGTCGAGTTGAAGTTAACAAGGAAGATTTTGTGGAAATTTAAGGCCTGTCGTTAAATGTTGACGGAGATTTGGGTGAGCATTTACAAGAGCAAGTACATTTTCGGGTGAGATCAAATTCATCTGTAATCATCCTGTTATGGATTTAAATAACTAACTATAATACTTAAAATTATTAAATAAGGACAAATAACTTCAGTTTTCAAACCAGAATTATTACCGTTTGTCCACATCAGAACAATATTTTTGTTTATTAAAGAATCATAGCATTATTGTTACACGTTATAAGGGATAATTTTTGTTGTTGATCCTGTTATTTTGCTTAAAGAAGTATTCCTGTGTCAATAATTATATATGTATATTCGTTTATCCTCACAATTCAAATGAGAGTTTAACATTTTCAAGTATTGCTTGACAATATTTCTATTAATTTTATAACATAGGAGGCATGCCTTAATAGGTAGGGTTTATTTAAGGACACCATTTACATCAATAATAACAATCACTCTTTAAATTTAATTGTTTTTTTATTTACATCAATGTACATTGTATTTTTCTTTTGAACCGTCATCCCATGTATAGCTATTTTCAGAAGATTTGATGTCCAGAGCAAAAATAATAATCTGCTTCAGGAAGTTTCTGTTGTAAGTGTCCAACTTAAGTCAAAACTTTAGGTAAAGTCAAGGGGTCTTGAGAGAAAGTGTTTTCGTCTTACCGCTGAGTAGTTAATGGGGATAAATTTGTTTAATGATAAAAATCTACCTACTTCACAAAACAAAAGGGGTTGGTAATTTGCGCCCAAAAACATTATTATATATTATAAATTAAATTCATTCGTAAATTTAAAAATATTAGTAAATAATAATTAAAATAACTAATAATATATACAATTTTTTTTTAATCACAATATGTTACTGCACTTTCTCTCAATATGTTTCTTTAACAGTGTATATTATATCATTTATGCTCTTAGTTGGAATATTATGCTCTTTTTTCCCATTATATTTTTTCAACAGTATCTATTATTTCATTTCACATAGATTATGAGTTTTAACTAAATGTCTCCATTTTTAGATAATGTAGCGAAAAAGTCCGTGTAGTGAGTACGTTATACTATTTATTTTTAATGGGTTATATTTCCATCATTCTATTAAATCATATATGTGATTGTATTGAACAATATATTTTGACCATAGATTAGACTCTAGGATAGTTTTTTTTAAACCGACCTTTAGACTTGCTAAACTGTTTAAAATTAATACTGTCAATGATTTAAAATGAAAGTTATCTTACAAGCACGGGAAATGAAATTGTAATACAACAAAAGTATGTTAACAGCTTGTCTACAGCTCAAGTGGACTAATATTGCGTATTAAGGAAAAATATCTTAATAAACACTTGAGAAAACATGTGTATGTTAGATTATGCTGTCATTAAATATTATAGTGAGGAGCCAATATTCGTTGTAATTGCGTAAGATTTTACACATATTTTGAGGCAATATGTATTCTCGTAGATATCGCTATAGGAAAACAAATACAGCTCAAAGAAATGATCTAAAACATAAAATTTATATTCCAAATATAATTTTTAGGTCAAGTTTGGAAGAAACCGTTAAACTTGTACGATTCAAAATCATACAATCCTACCATGTATGTTTCTATCAGCTATTAAGTAGCTGGAGATATCATATTTCCATCGTACACTTCGCCTCAAAATAGCTAGGAATTTAAGGTAATGGATGTATAAATAAACTGGATAGTGCAGTTGTAGAGTATTGAAATTCAATAGAACCTGGTTAGATTCACGTCAAATTGCCAATTTTTAGTAAATAATTTTTACTAATTAGTTTTATGCTACTTGATTTGTTGGATTTGTTAAGTAATACCCTGACAAAAAAAATCCATGGCGTGATGCCACAAGTGATCTATACCGACCAAGCGGCCGCCACCGTTGGTGATGATAGCGCCAACATTTGCTGATATAGGGTGTCATGTGGTCAGCACAACGAGCTTTCTGGTCATTAATTTCAGTCTTATAGACCAGAGCCGCTACTTATTTATTCAAGTAGATCCTCATGTGACCTTACAAGGCGGAGTTTGAGCCCGGTCCAGACCAACTGATTCACAGATAAGTTACATTTTGGATCAGTAATTCAATCAATAATTAGATGTGGCTATAACCGTAATTAACGCTCTGATATTTAATCCATCATAAAGTGAAAGTGCTTTATTCAATTGTTTACAATAATTTATTAAGCCTACTGGTATAAACACCTTTGTTCCACTTACTTAACTTAATATAAGCTATAATTAATATCGTTGATCTACCGTAAATATTCTAGATTTTATGTCGTTACTATATAGAGTAAACATTTGGTTACTATGATAAACAAATGGTAAAACACAATGGTCCACACTGTCTCTATTCCAAATTCCAAATTGAGTAGGTTATTGTTTTAAGTGTTGTTCTTCTCTTATTTCCCCTTTTTTTTTTGATAAAGGCAATTATGGCTAAATATACAAATCTTTGTGTTTCAATATTTGTGTTACTTTATCTACTATAGAATTCAAAAGACATATTTTTTTAATTGTATTATTATCACACTCATTTTTTACCTAGGGGAGATTTATTCACTCAATTTTCACTTTGTTAATTTACCTTTCCCCATACTTTTCAATTTTAATATTTGGATACTCACTAAGCCATTGGATATATTCGTCGTTAAACACTATTATAGTCCCTTGTAATTAGAAACCATTTTTAAAATTCTGTTATTAGTAAACTAGCCATGTGTAAGTTTTACTGACACGACAGAGTTTTTATTGTTCAAAGGAAACACTCTTTTTCTAAAAATATCTTTGAGGATAGCCTATTTTCAAATGATTTAAAATTAAAAAAAATTGGCATCAGTAAAATAGCTATAATAAAATACAACCTTTAGATAAACATTTTTTTTCTCCGAAAAAAAAGTCCAGTATCTATACAGTGTTATTTACGATGTAAAACACTTTCCAAACATCAATTTTAAACAAGATAATTTTGGTCATTTTTTTATTTAAAATTTTCAAAATTAATAATCAAAGTACCCTTAACAAGACTAAATAAAAATCAAATTTCTCTTAAGGTATGAGCATATGGCAACTAAATATCAATTTTTAATTAGATCCAGCAAACAGTTTAGGTTATAATCCCGGGCACAGACAGACATTCACATGGACAGACAAAATTACAAGACCTTTTTGAGTTCGGGGACACCTAAAACGTCGAGAGACATTATATTATCCTCGAGGTTAAGAGTCTTCATGATCACAATACTCTCTCAATATAATAATAATAATGTATCCACTATTAAAACTGCTGATTTTTATTTGTTTGGCAAAGTTGGATTAATCACACATGCATGCAAATAGTATGTGTGAATTAAGGTTTCAATTAAAATAAAATTCACAATTTTATTAATCAAGTTCACCATTTATCTTAAGTAGGGAGTCAATCTATATGCCTGTATTCTATATACCAACAATGTTTACTAAAATGTAAATGAATGAATAATTAAATTAATAGATGCTTGAAAGTATGAATATGAGCGGTTATTTTTTTATGGACACTCAAAATTAATTTTTTGACCTATTTTGTGAGTGCTGCATGACCTTTGCTCTTAACTATCCTACTAAATATTAATTTAAAGATTTTAATATTAATTAAACTTGATTTAATGAGCACACGAATTAAATGCCAGGATCATCTAGAATGGATTGCCAGTTACTGGGTTTCCTTCTTTACCAGCCCACAATCCAGGTTCATTTTTTAAAATTCTACCTTCCTTATTTTTACGCCAAGATAATAGTTAAACGTGAATAGCGTTGATGTGAAGTAAAGAAGCAGTGACAAAAAAATATAGTATTATAATTTGTGAATAGAAAGGAAACATTAAATATTTAAACTTTATTCTGACTTTTACCTAATAAAACCCAAAACCAAGGGGACAACAGCTAATCCACGATGAGATTACCAAAACCTTTTCATTTTAATAAAACAAACAGCATTTACTCCCATTCATAAAATAAACTTGTAATTAACCTTAAAGATAACATCCAAACATCAATTGTCATTGTGATATCTTAGTATTTAGATAAATACACTCATACTCCTTGCAAAATATTTTTAGAGTGGTGATTGATCCCTTTCGAAATATTAGGTTATCTGTGTAGATCAAACAAATCTATTGAAAACGAATTACACTTGAAAATTACTATCAACTGAATGTTTAAAGATACCATAAGTAATAATGAACTAATCTATAGTTAATGTACGTCCATATACATCTTACCCTTGATAATTACGCCATCAATATATTTATGTGTCATAAAATATCATTTCTCAAAAAATAAAAAATGAAGAATATATATTCTAACAATTTCTATCTGTTCGTCGATCGAGTTCCCTATTTTGAATCGATTTATATTTTTTAATAATTAATGTGAAAAATAATAATTGTTTTTATTTTAGAACTTATATTAATTTCACTTAGGTCACCAGAATTCACAAAAATTGTACGGTACAGGAAGAATTAAAAACAAAAATATTATGAACGAAGCAAACACATTGATAGTAAACTCATTTGGGGAAAGCTTTTACCAATTTATATAATTCCAATTATCAACCAGCTTTAGAACTAGGGACAGCAGTGAATTACTCAAAGTAACGTCGCAAATTATTTATAATAGTTTATACTTAACTACCGAACCATAAAGAAAAGTCTATAAATGACAAATAAAGACTTTTTTTTGGTATTAATATATTTTAAAACCAAGGTTACCGATGAATTAATATGAGGGGTGGAGATTATAAGATTAATTTAAAGAACGTCAACGTACGGATAAAGTCACAGCGAAATATAGCTTAGTAGAAAAACGTCCGTAGTGGCCCTTGACAAGATTCGAACCTCCCCACCATTGGCAATATTGTCTACCGCTTGCTTAACGTCTTGTACCACGTGACTACCAACAAGGGAATAATTAATTAAAATAATACAATTGCGTGTCATCTTAAAGCCTTTCACACTCTCTGTAATATTCACATAATTATAACAATATGTGTGTAGGCTACAACTTGTTTTTTACTGTACACTTGAAGTGAGTTTTAAATCACTCTCAAATTAATCACCTTTTGTTTAAAAATAAACACTAAACAATTTTTTTCTGGCGAAAGTATGTAAACAACTATCCATAGTTAAAAATGTTTATGTAAAACTATTTTATATGTCCTAAACATTACGAAACTATTAAATGTGTTTGAATTATTAATATTCATACCATCCAAACCCAACCCAATAAAATTATTAAGTCCAAACAAAATTTGACAAATAATATTGAGAATAATGACTATAATAATTAGGGTAATGGCACCAATTTTGATGATGATAATAATAATATAATAATAATAATAATAATATAATTGTTAGTGCCATTACCCTAATTAGTATAGTCATTATTCTCAATATTATTTGTATAATAATAATAATAATAATAATAATAATAATAATATATATTATTACTATAATTATTATTATTATACAACTTATTACTATTATGATACAATTATTATTATTATTATTATTATTACTATACAAACTATTATTATTATTACTATACAAATTATTATATTTTTAGGGATGGTAGAAATAATACTATTACATAAATTTGTCTTTAGAAACATAATTTAAAAAAAATTAATGTTTTAAATTGAGGAATATCATACTAGCAAATTTGAGGGGAATGTATTTAATTCAAACGAAATGTTTTACTCGAGTGAAAAAAAGGTGACCTGTTGGTCTAGGGGTAAGGTGTCAGACTTCTGTGCTGGAAGTCCGGGGTTCAATCCTCTGTCCCGGCACAGATTTATCTGATTGCCAAACCCTTCCTTCACCTCTGACAAGACGTGTATTAATCACAACTTGTGAATGTGAGGAATACCAGGCCTCCACCGTGGTTCGGATTCCACGTTAAACTGTAGGTCCTCTATTTCATCTCACAATCACCCTACCATTACACATTAGCGTAAGTGCGTATAAACCGAACGGGTAGTAAGACGCGGTGCTAATAATAATAATAATAATACTCGAGTGAACATATTAACCATTACATGACAACAATAATTAGGGTCACGAATATATTAGCTATGGCTCATATTTACAATAATTTAAACAAAAATTAAATATTGCTAAATACAATATACATGCAAAAGTTTATATAATCAAATATATTTAATTAAAAATTAGTCCCAAATTCAAGAGTATTAACGAAATATACAACTAAAACAACCTATTAATAAGTTATACATGATCTTAAGCTACGCATAATGAGTATTAGATACTTTGTCTAATTAAATCTATTCGCCAGAAAATATTAGCATGATTCTCAATTGACTTTGTGCTATATAATGTTATATTAGGGTAATATAAGTAGTTAGTCAACGAATTGGAGTTAGTGGACCGAAATATGCCTCATGTAGACACCCGTGATTTCCATCGTATTGGCAAAATTTCACCCAGTTAAGTGGTTTTGTTCCTGGAATCACTATTTCCGTTAGTTTTATGAACTGAAAAGACCTTTTCTCACATAGAGATCATTTCAAAAGGTCACGGTCTCACTTAAAATTCTTTGTTTTCTCCCAAATTTTTTATTTTAATCGCCAATGTAACTCTCTCTTTGTCTACTAATGAAACTCTTGATGACCTATAAAATTCAATTTTTATAAATTTTCATTCCATGTACACTTCCTTTTTTTACAATTTTAATGTCAACTAGTCATTTTTAATTTGTCATAAAGCTTGCACTTTTTAAATCACTAGTAAGTTATGGCATCCACAAAGAAATACAACTTGAAACATAATTCTTTTTCCTAAAAAATAATCATTATAATTACTATGCAACTTAACATTGATTTGATAATTGATTGAAATTATCAGAATACTTTCAAAATTGTTAATGTTAAGAATTTCATATGACTCAAAACTATTTCGTAATAACAGTGAGTGACCTTTCTAATTTAAAATCCAATGCGATTGATTATAAAATAAAATCAAGTACCTACTTATCTGATTAAGAACGTCACATCTATCTGGTATAAAAGGACATACATTTTGACTTTGTAGCTATAGTAGTAAATTGTTGCAGACTAAACAACCTACCTAATCAACATGAAGGGTAAGAACGTTTACAAATATCTTGCATTTCAAAAATACATATTAAGAATTGCTTGTTTTTTTCAATCCAAACTTTAAATCTATTAGTTGGTAGTTAATCTAATACCAATATGTTAGCTATAAGATCGTTTGAAACATCATTAACGATCATTTCTTATTTTTTTATGTTCAATCGAATATAAAATGGAAATGCATATTAATAAAAATTATGTGCATATTAATATAACTAATAGGCCTACTGTTATATTGAAGTATTTTTAAAGATGACAGAAAAGAGTCAGAATTTACAGAGCTAAAATTTTCTATATCATATTTATTATACTAAAATATTTTCCTGTAGATAAATATATAATTATAAATCGAGTTGACTTAAAAAAGCCTATTTAAAAAATGAGTGTACCGGATTATTCCCGTTGGATGTGAAAACGAATACAGAGAAATTACAAGGAAAAAAGATAAAATAAAACTATGGGTATATCTCCATGGGTGCTTGTGCGTTGAGCCTTCATCTTCGAAGTAAAAATTCAAAAGATTATAGAGTTAGCCAAATGAGATAAAATAATTTTTTTTTAACAAGTCACCAAAAAAAGGAGAGTAAAAAATTAATGTATAAGAATAATATTGATATAATTATGTTTAATGATAAATTAAATATTTCACTCTAAGTATATTATAAATGTTCCGTAAAAAAACTATTTCTTGAATTAAAATAAAATAGTTATGAATTTTAATATTATTTTAACTTTTCAGTTTTCGTCGCTCTCGCCTTGTTCGCTCTGGCCTACGCCACTGCTGAAGCCACCGTCCTGACCGACGAGCAGATCTCTGCTCTGACTCAAGAAGAGGCTGTTGCCATCACCGACGAGGAATGGATCAACATCTTAACCCCAAGATGCACACCTACCTCCACTTACTACTGGTCTTCTCAGTACCTTTCTGACATTAGGGACTGCCACTACTTCTACGAGTGTGTTGGTTTCAAGCCCGTGAGGATGGAATGTGCTGCTAACCTCCAATGGAACTCCAAGGTAAGATTTATTGGAGTAGTCGTGGCTAATTAAGGTTGGGATGTAGGAAACGCGAGAAAAGGCTAGTGTTTTTGCAGTTTTTATAGCAAATTTTTTTTTTGCTAAAATAAATCTAATATTGCTTCATTACAAACATAGAGTTTAATTTTATTCACATGGTGATATCAACAGTTCTTGAATATCTGTAATTAACATATCATCATTAGATGACACATTTATTAAAAATAAATTAAAAAGTGGTCATTAAATTCCAGGACATCCTTGACAAATATTTAAGAACTGTTGAGTTCACCATGGGAAGAAAAATAAACTCTCGGTTTTAATTGAAGTAATAGTCGATTTATTTTGACCAAAAATTGTTTTGATATTTTCTCGTGTCCCCTAAATTTCCACCTGAAGATTGACACTACTGCTATGACTGGTTTCCCATGAGGATTGAGTGTGTTGTCAAATCTTATTTAAACACCAATGTAGCATAATATAGAGGAGGTATCTACAGTAGTTATATTTTTGACACTGAATCACTTAGTATATTCCCGATGTAAGTATAATCACTACTTCGACTAGAGCGCTGCCTTTCACCTCGTTAGGATTGAATGTGTTGGTAATTTTTACTTCATCATCAAGGCGACGTGACATTGGGCAAGGGCGCCCACAGGAGAGGGCAAGGAGTCCAAGCACCCCCCCTGAGATTTTGAGGTTGTTTATATATTAGAAGTTGGCTAATCCTTCCCAACAGTTTTCTTAACTAGCGTTCAAACAGTGCCCCCAGCCAACAAACAGAAAGTTATAGAATATAACTAATAAACTAATTACTAGCCTCCACCACCTTCTGACTTTAGGATTGATAGTTTGGCGCATGCGTAAGCAATTATTCTAACAGCATTCATCATTCAAACCGTCAAGGTCAAGTGTCCACCCACGAATTTGGATGAATTTGAAACATTTACATATGTTTTATCTTATTTTCAGGAGACAAGGATTGCCCTTAAAAAGCGTCTTTTGAAGCTTCAATTTAATAAAATTTCTCGGGGAAGGACCCACATACTGGTGGTATTCCGTATCCCTCAGGCCCTGTGGTTCGCCTCCCCCCCCTCCTGGAGAACACTCCTCCAGGCGCCCTTAACTTTGGGACATCTAACGTAACAATATTAGTCATGTAGATCAAGTGATACCAGTTGATTTTTAGTGAATACAACATTGATGAAACTATTATTGTTTGTGTTGCAGCTGAACACGTGCGACTACCCCGCTCAAGCTGGCTGCAGATCGGACTCTCCAGCAATAGTACCCATTGTTCCTGTTTAGAGTCTTTAGACAAGTTTAGTTCTAAATCTTGTTTCTAATGTTGAAAATTTGTACGAAAAATACATTTTACAAATAAATTACCTTTATCATATAAATATTTGTAGTTGTCTCTTGAGCTTTTTTCCATACAAACTTGTTAAAGAGGCTTGAGTTTGTTTAAAATAACTTATCTTCATACTGTCAAAACTTAAATAATGTTATATTAATGCTACTATGATTTATTATTATTATTATTATTATTATTATTATTATTATTACTATTATAAGTTGTAGTAGCAGGAGGAGAAGAAGGAGGAGAAGTAGTTGTAGTAATAGTAGTGTTATAATTAATAGCTAGAAAAATTTGCCAATATACAATTTTGAATATTATTAATAGCTTTTAACATTATTATATTCAAATAAAACGAGTAAACTTTCCAAAGCAAAGTGACTAAATCATACGTTTTTAGACCTCGATTTCGATTCGCTTATAATATTAAATAAAGGATTCTAGATAATATAAGAAACTAAAATAGTAAATAAAATTATGAATTATGGAAGAGAATTGAAATGAGATAGCAATATTTTTATAAAAATTTTCACTACTTCTTACTATCCGTACGAGCTAACGTTTATTGATTATTTTAATGAGGTAGCAATATGCTAGAGGAATTATACCAGAATTTGCATACGGTAGAATGGGACACAATTGAGAAAAAACTCTTTGTACATCCATCCGGGATTGAAGGCTCCGACCTCCCATAACCAGAAAGGCAGATTAGATGAGCCTGACATTTGGAGGGTTCAGAGCACAAGGAGACCAAGTCCAATTTTTTACATTTTCATGGTTTTGCATGATATACTATTATAAAAGTGAATATTTTTCAGAGCTACAAGAGACCAAGTCCATAGTTTATTATTTTGCCACTTGTAGCAGCACTTGCTGGACACTTGTAGTCAACTCTCAATTATTTTTAGAGCACAAATAAACCAAGTCCTAGAGTACTATTAAATCCATTTGGCCAAGGTAGATCAGGCTAGAGAGTCTCTTAAAGAAGACCAAATATTATCTACTTGTAATAATTGTGTCCTTACGTTTGATCTGCAAAAGGTTCTACCATTCCCTAAGCTAACTACTTCCATAGCATACTATACAAGAAATTTATATGTTTATAATTTGGATATTCATTCTTTTAACTCTGGAAAATCGTTCATGTATATGTGGGATGAAACAGAAGGGGGAATGATCACAAGTTTTTGGTGTCTGGGCATTCCTATCTTCCAAATGACGGGGATTTTGACATTATAGAAAAGAGTAGTGGAAAAAAAACAGTTAATTTACTCGACATAGGAATGGTTTGAAACAGTTAAACAGTCTAAACGCAAAGCTCCAGCATTTGAAATAATTGTCATGAAAAGAGATGCCTTTTTATCGACTAAATCACTTTAAGAGTCAGTGACAAACAGGAAAAAACCAATGAAGGCATTAACTTCAGCTGGTTAGAAATTAGATTCCTTCGATTTGAAAGATACTCTCCATCCATCTTTAAATTTAAAACAACTTTGTATCCTCTAGTTGAATTTCAGTCTGTAAATTTGTAAAATAAATCTCCTGGTCATCCACTAGCGAATTTGCATAATATTAACCGAAGTAAACTCTATCCAAGTCGACGTGTTGTAACAGAGATTTAAAAAAAGAAGGAAGTACAGGATGTATTGCCTTACATTCCACCTGTATTCCATGATTTTTATATTATTATTATTATTATTAGCACCGCGTCTTAATACCCGTTCGGTTTATACGCACTTACGCTAATGTGTAATGGTAGAGTGATTGTGAGATGAAATGGAGGACCTACAGTTTAACGTGGGATCCGAACCACGGTGGAGGCCTGGCATTCCTCACATTCACAAGTTGTGATTAATGATTTTTATAAACACCTTCCATGGTGTCGAGTACAAGGTTATCATGTGAGTCTACACCTGAAAATCAAGATGAAACTGATGAATTATTTTATGTTTAGAATTTAAAAACATTTGTTTTTTAGGTTTGTGTTTTTTTTAAACTAAATATTTGTAAAGCTGTAGTGCAATTTTTTTATTTATATTATAATATTAGAAATACTCTTTATTTTATTTTTTGGTATATCTATGAAACTAATGCTCAAAGTTTTCAGAGCTCAAGTGAATCAAGTCCAAAATGTTCACTTTTTTATGAGAAAACTCATATTAAAATAATTATAATAATATTTTAACCATTGTCAGTGTTTAAGTTAGAATTTTATTTGTAATAAAAATAATGGCCTGAGTTTTAAAATACTCCCTAGAATTAACTACGGATTAATAACTTTAAGCTCTTATTTCTCAAAATATGATTTGATGGACTTGGTCTCCTTGTGCTCTGAACCCTCCATTTATTACTCAGGTGGTGTCCTCTTGTACAAGGTTGTTCGTTGGGAATCAGAGCCGGAACAAAATACTATACAAACACTAACATATTAATGGCAGAGCTTGGAATCAAGCCAAGGCACTTGAGTCTCATATCACAATATTATGTCACCCGACATCTATGAACGAGTAGCATAGCTCCTTTAGTTAGAACAAAAATAAACACAATAAGGCATTCAACTATAAGGTTATTTATAATCTGATAAGAGACCAGTAGTAATAAGGTAGGTATTAGATATTTGTAAAAATTATATCATATTTTCATGTCAGAACATAGCATTATATATTTCACATTTATAGGCCAACACATTTTTGTTTTCGCAAACAGAAGAAATTGTAAAGTTCGAGAGACACTATTTATAAGGATTTGTGCTATTTTAGAAAACTAGCTTTTTAATGAACCGCCTAGTACCGCAAGAGCCCCAACCCACGCTGGTGGGCACGTAGACTAAACGTCAGGCTCGTCTCAGGGGACTTCAGAACAGCAGGGCTGGGGTCTTAAACCCACCTATTTTTTATCTTGGGGGTTGGGAATATCTTTAGCCCCCTAATATTTCTCAAGTATATTCCAAACCCATGTATAAAACATACATCTGTTACCGTAAGTTTGGTAATTTTAAATAATAAAGACATAAATCTATAATAAATTTAATAAAAAACTGAAATGCCTTAATTTTTCAGTTTTTTTTTCTCACACGAGAAAAAACTCTTTCACAAAAATATAGTAACTAACATTCGGCCTAATTGCGACTGCCTTAAATACAAACAATAGCAAAATAGTAAAGGCCAAGGGTAGCACTTATTGTCCTTTTTACAACAGTAAGAATAAAAATTGAAAAAATATTCAGAGTTTAATTGTAAGTTTAATTTTAACATGAGGTGGATTTTAAACCTTGGTTCAAATTTTATTTTTTCCATATTTTTATCGATCCTAAAAATAAAAAAGCTGAACATCAATCAAATTAATACTGTTTCTTGTTTTGGTTTGAATAAAATATTTTATTATTTTAAACCTACGTTAAATATTGTTGTGCTAATATGTTTGATTGTGTACACATGGTTTGTAAGAGAAATACCAAATATTTAATCAACCCTCGTTTAAAGGTCCATTAAGCTGCCTTGCACAATATAATTTTTTACAGGGTTGATACGTACACTTAGTTTACCTTCAAAGATAGCAGGCTTACCTTGCATGGTTCAACTATGGCGTAAGATAGAATATAGCATGGACGTAGCAAGGGGGTAACTATGGGATTCAAACCCCCCACACTTAACCTACCTATTTGGCCTAAAATGGTGATATATTATGTGTTTGATACGAAAAATTACACTGTATAGTTGTGTGTAGAGTAAAAATTCGTTTTTATGTATTTTGCTGATAAGTGCATTTTGAAAATACGTAATATTTAAAAAAGGGCTCTGGTGATTTTGTTTAAAATATATATGTAATTAGTGTTTAATATTAAAACTCTCACTGTATAATTGTGTTTCTGAGAAAAATTGGTTTAAAGTTAGTTCATTTATGAAATATTTTTAGAATCAATCAAACGCCTTTCTGTAAAATGGATATCTAAGGTGTAATTGACATAGAAAATCACACTGTATACTTGATTTTTAGGAAAAATTAGTTTAAGAGTAGTTTATAAATGCCTAATTTAAAAAAAATTCAAAATTGTTTGAAAATGGCTCCAACTATTTTGTTTAAAATTGTTAACTTTGGAGCGTTTTAGATGAAAAATATTGCTATATGGCGTGTTTATGAAGGTAAATTTGTTAAAGAGTAGTGTTATTAACGACTATTTTTTGAGAATTTGCAATATTTAAAAAAATTGTTTTAACGTTTTTGTTCTAATTGGGTATCTGCATAGTGTTCTACATGATAAATAAGAATATTATATGTTCATTAAAATAACCATTTGAGAATGGTTTATTGATTTTTGCAAAATTTACTACAAATATGACCATAGTAAAGCATGTACGATTTTACCGTAAAATTTATTTAAAAATATGAAATATGTATTTTATTTTGCCCGCAATGTTAGTAACAATATTTACTCTCTCTCTTGATCCCTTGGAGAGAGAAATATTGTGGTCATAAAAAGCCAATCGAACATGAGATATTGATAAATGTCGATGTTTCATGACCCCTGAAACAGAAAGAATAGTTTTCCCGATGTCGTCTGTTTGTATCTTGGAGTAAAGCTTAAACAATTTTACCATCAAGCTAAAATTTGATATCTAAGGTTTTCATTAGGTTTACTAGAGGACTCTTTGTAATTTACTGTAGTTTACTGAAAGGGAAAAGATAAAAAATGATTTTATCAAAATCCACTCTAACGATTTATATTAAATTTTGTATCTAGTCATTGTTTGACATTACAAAAAAAAAACCATATCCCGTTTATCCATGAAATGGTTTTAGGGTTATTTTAAATAAGGAAAAATTTCCAATTTTGATCATTTCTCCGAAACTGTTCGCGATACGAAATAACATAAAGCTGTAGTACTATTAAAAATAAAAGTATTTTATTTGAAATATATTTTTATAAAATCAATAGTTTCTGAGCTATAAGAAAATTAATATATTTTCTATGGAATTTTTTTTAATGTAAAATGTATTGCTTTGCTTTTTGGTGAACACAGGTGTCTCTTTTTTCTTAATGTTTCTGTAACACTGTATATTATATCACTTATGCTCTTTGGTGGAAAGTTTCTGCCCCAATGTTTATTTTTTCTAGAGATGGATCGAATCCTATATTTTTCGAATCTTAATCTCGAGTCCGTATCTTAAATTTTATTTTGGATTTCAAATCCAAATTTGAATCCTTGAATCTCGAATCTTGAATGCCGGGTGTACTGAGGGTGGTTTTCCAGAATTATTTTCCATTCTACCTCCACGAAAATGCGGGTACACTTCCTCTAAACTCAACCTCCCTTCTTTCTAACTCTTTAGCGTAATTAGTACATATGCGTATATCCTAAACAGTTAGTAAGACAATGTGCTAAGGAAACAGTTGTACATAAAGAGTATCGTGTATCCAATTAGGGTTTATTTGAATCTATATTACATTTCTAACTACAAATTAATTATTATTACTCATTAATAAATCAGAAAAACAATCACTTTTATTACAAAATACAAAACAAATGGAAATATTTAAGAAGTAGGAGATGTTTTAGCAATACCATTGAAAACATATGATATTTGTCTCAAATAAAATCTGATATATTTATGTTGAAATTAAAGTAACTATTTTAAATATAGGCTCTGTAGTTGCCGCCCTTAAATGCGTTAAGAGGAATAACATCCATGCATTAATTATTATATCATTATAAGTGTTGAGGGAAGGTAGAAATAAAACAAGTTACTATTGTCTAAAGTGAATTATAATTTAAACGGTTATTATTAAGCACCGCGTCTTACTACCCGTTCGGTTTATACGCTTAAGTACTAATTACACTAATGGATTAGGAATTGGGAGGGTTGAATTTAAAGGAAGTGAACCCACATTTGCGCTGAGGGAGAGTGGAAAACCTTTAGGAAAAATCACCCCGTTCACCTGAGTGAAATTCGAACCTCTATCTCCCCGTCCTCGGTGGACGAGCTCAACATGACTAGTGCGTTAGTCAACTACGCCACCGAGGCGGGTAAGTTAAACTGTTGTTTTGGAGGGAGAGATATATCGGTAGATTTCCAAAAGTGTTTTTTAGTCTCAACAATATATTATTTTTTAAATAATTTTATAATACATACTCCATATACTTCATTTTAAATATGTACGAAAATACACTTTTAATTATGTATCTTAATTCACGCAACTTTCAAGAGATTAAATAATGTAGTGTTACATATTATTTGGTAGGTTTAATGATTGTAAGCATTAATATTGATAATTTATTTGTTTTATGTCGAATAGCTTAAATGAATATTAAATTAATTACAAGATAATTTTATAGATTTATAAGTTACTTACATAAAATTGACTTTTTTACTGTTCAGTGAATTAAGTTTATTTAATGGAAATAACAATTTACAATTTTATTCATTAAAATATCATATATTTTATTTTATTTTCTATTCCATGTAGTAAGTTACTTTTCATCAAGTAATTTTATTTTAATATATACTTTTTGCTTGGTATTTTCTCAAACCACCTCAGAGAGAAGAAAGTATTGTGATAAAAAAGTCAAGTTTTAGATTTTTATGAATCCAAAAGAGTATATTTTTGCAATGCCATCTGTATCTTGGCCTAGAGCCTGAACGGGTTAAAACTTGCTATCTAGGGTGTTAATAAGGTCCCTCCAAGGGTTTTTAATAGCGAGCTGGGTAATATGAATAAAAATGAGTGTATAGTATAAACTTAACTTTTTTGAGTAAATACTTAAGTTTGTATGAATAAAACTATTAATTATCTACTTACTTTTTGAGAATATACTCACATCATGGAATCTTACTAGTATATACTCAACTGCTAGCTCTCAGAGAGTAGATACTCATGTTTGGTAATAATAAAGAGAGTATATTCTCAGTTTGATGAGTTTATGCTCATTTCCTTTTGAGTGTGATTAGTAGCAGTCTCAACTGTGAGTATTTGCTGATCTAGGCAAAGTTTAAGGTTAAGCCTCAAAATAAATGGCTGAATTTATGAATAATATAGTGCCTCGTGGAAAAATATACAAAGAAAGACATGAACATGTAGATTCCAAGAACTTCAAAAGTCTTTATCGTTTCACAAAAGTTAATGTGGATTGGTTAAACCTACTATATTTTTTTGGGCCAGAGAAAGTGGAAACAAGAGGAGGTGCCATTAAGAACATAATTAAATTGAAGGCATTTTTAAGGTTAGTAGGTGACCCTGGGTTTCAAGTTGGCATTGGAGAAGACCTAGGTATACATCAAACAACTGTTTCCAAAAACATTGTTGAGGTTATGGATGCCATCATAGCTAAAGCTCCAATTTGGATTAAATTTCCTCAGACTGAAAGGGATTTTGATGCTGCAAAACAAGAGTGGCAAAATAAATATAATTTCCCAGCAGCAGTAGGTGCAATTGACTGTACTCATGTTAAAATTAACAAGCCAAAGGATTTTGGTGATGAATATATCAACAGAAAAGGCTACGCAAGTATTAATGTGCAAGCTTCCTGCAACGTCAAGGAAGTTTTCACCAGTGTGGATGTATCATGGCCTGGCTCTGTGCATGATTCCATAATTTGGAGAGCTTCCGAAATCCAGACAACAATAAGTCAGAATGGGGTTAATGCATACTTCTAGCAGACAGTGGTTATGGTATTGCACCATGGCTTATGGTACCATATAGAAATCCACAAACACCACAAGAAATGGCCTATAACAGGTGTATCACTAAAGAAAGAGTGATAATTGAACGCTGTTTTGGACAACTGAAACAACGTTTCCCAATTCTACAGATACTGTGCGTTTATCTTTAATCAGAATACCCAAACTCATCATATGCTGTTTTGTCTTACACTAACATAGCAAAATACGTAAATGATCCGGAACAAGATTTGCCAGCATTTGATGAAAGCTTGGCATTAGTGGAAGATGGAAATGAGGATGAACTAGCAGCTGTTCCAAATATCAGGCGGAATGGTGAAGCGAGGCGAAATCAATTAGCAGAAATAATCTACTAGTAATGAAGGTTTTGATTAATGTATATAAATCATAGAACATCTCAGTTAACTTGTTATGGTTAAACTCTTTGTTAGAGATTTTTCAAATTAATTATTTAAATCAATGAAATTGTTTATTAGTTTATAATATACAAATACATTGGTGTTATGTAAGGTTAATATAGTAGTTACTTCAATCAAACTGTTTCAGCATAATCTTATTGCCACTTTTCTTCTCTATTATTATCAAAAGATAAGGAAAAACCTTAGCAAAATAATTATCAAAATTAGAAAAAGTTATTTATTGATCACAGTAAGAATACATAATACTTTACATAAGCTGATTAACGGTGTTGTTATGATAAGTCTACTAGATGGTTTTGAATCTTTATATACGTTAAAGTTTCATATTATTATAAAGATTTTTGGAATTAGATGGAATAAGTACTACTATAATAGTATCCTAAATCTTGTGAAGAAAATCCTTGAAACATATAAACCCTCTGGTCAAGTTTATCGTAGCATTACCTAATTAATTACCCTATTCCCCCAAACTCTAACATTAATTTATTTTATTTTAACTCCAAAACTCTTAACTGCTTTAATAAGACCAAGCGCTGGAGTTCTGAATTGTTTAGTGGCTTCGATTCTTCAGTCTCATATTTCTCCAATACACTATTCTTCTTCCTTTTTGGAGGGTTCATATGATTCCATCAATATGACATTCTCCATTGTGCTGCTTTCTTCTTCAAACACTAATGGAATGCTGATCTCCACTCCTGAATTTGGTGGAATGGGGTCCACTTCTACAGGCTGGTCCGATACACCAACCACAGTTGCTCCTAGAGTGCATTATGCAATAATACTCTTTTAATTGCAATTAGTATTATTTATTATGATTATTAATAGAGAAAAATAACTGAGCATTAAAGTATAGAACACGGCCACATGTGGATCTGTATAGTCTTAATTGGAATAAGGTTAGGCCTAGGTTATTTGATGAGTGTGTAGTTTATTATAGAAAATGTTGACTACAAAGTTACGTTATTTATTAGTGTCAAACATAGAATATGCACAGATATTTAATATTAGAAATAAATAGTAAATATATTGTACAAATTGTATGACATACCTGGTATTGTTGTGATTGTCGGATTAGAATCTCCATCCAACAACTCGTGAATAATTTTCTCCCAGTCCTTTAATATAATTTTTTTATTTCCAGTTTGATTCAAATCACACTTCTGCTTCACTCGCATTTTCATGTTGTTATTT
Organism: Timema podura; assembly: GCA_033556935.1. Lineage (NCBI taxonomy): Eukaryota > Metazoa > Arthropoda > Insecta > Phasmatodea > Timematidae > Timema > Timema podura. The sequence continues at coordinate 5,310,207 of JAVRXN010000009.1, read as the reverse complement.
TTTTTATTATGGAACTTATTTCTACATTCTTCCCACACAGGCCTTGTAGTTTGATCTGAATTTGAAGCAAAGCTGCAGATTTTCCCTTTCTTACTGTTGGCAATTGCGATTTATTTAATAGAATAGGATGTTCCCTTAAAATATTTGTAAAAGTTACCGAAGGAATATTTTCCATTACTACAAAATGCAAAATAAAACCTATACTACCAGACAAACCAGAATACAACAGTTGAGGTTATGTTGACATATAAACAGTTGACAGGCATACACAAAAATGAGTATCTACTCAGTTTCAAATGATCAAGAAGGCAGTGCAAGTGAGTATCTACTAGATTGAGGTAGACTCTTTTTATTCTTACCAAAATGAGTTTATACTAGTTGTTCTGAGAATATACTCTTACCAAGTGCTCATACTTATGAGTATAAACTCTGAGTAAGAACTCAAGCTTTATTCATATTACCCTTCTAACCCTAAACTTAAGAGTAGTTTATTTAAGTGCTAAAAGATAAAATATATATTTTATCGAAACAGGTCGTAACTATTTTATTAAAATTCGTTTATAGGCACTGTTTAACACTACAAACAAAATAGCTCATCTTATTTTTCTGGAAAAATGGCTAAGAGTGTATTTTTAATTAGCGGTTTTCTCCAATTTTGATCATATCTCCGCAACTTGTGGAGATACGAAATAACGTACTGTTTCACAGTTGTACAACTATAAAAAATAATTACTTTTAATTGAAATATATTATTTATAAAACCAAAGGTTCCTGAGCTATTGGTAAATATGTGAGGTCTAGGAATTGGGGAGTTATTTTTATGATTTTTGGTGAAGAGATATTGTGATGTTATTTTTGGTTTAAAGAGTTACTTATAATATAAATCTAATTGTCAGTTGACTCAATTCATCAAATATATAATAACGTTGACTATTTTACTGTTTATTTGTTTTAAATTTCATTCACAACTAAAGTTTCGAATATTCATTATTTATTCAGTTACAAATAAAATATAGCCTATGTTATGCATATAATCTACTTACCTTTATTTCACTATATTTAATCATCTTTCTTTATTTGATTCATAAACTGCCAACCCAACGTGTTTATCATTTTTGTTGGTAGGTGATTTTAACGCTTTCTGCTCTAGAGAGTGGTTTATTTCGGAACTATTATGATATTAATTTATTTTTATGTTCTTGGACGCTTATAGCATCTGGCTGTCATTCGAAGAACTAATTGCCCCTAGCGGAAGAGATTATTATTCTCGTTTGACTTTTGGTGCCAAATTTAAATTAATTTTTAAAGAGGACTTATATTCATATGTCAAAATTATAATTATCTTTATAGTAATATTCTCAATATTTAAATAGTTAAGATTGTTTGTTTTATTCCTATTCTTTGTTATAAATCCCGGTGAATATATTTTCTCTTAGGCCGGATATTGTTTATTTAAAAACAAAAGGAACATGTTGGTGTTTTGTTTAAATTTTTGTTGGGACTCTAAAATTGGCTTTGGAAGCGTAAGGAAGGAGCCGATCTGGGGATCCTTGAATTATATTTTTTTTATGGTTCATTGTAATTCTTATCATCCAAAACTTCGCTAAAAGAAAGTATTAACCTGTGAGGAAGGTCGAGTTGAAGTTAACAAGGAAGATTTTGTGGAAATTTAAGGCCTGGAGTTAAATGTTGACGGAGCTTTGGGTCAGCATTTACAAGAGCAAGGACATTTCCGGGTGAGATCAAATTCATCTGTAATCATCCTGTTATGGATTTAAATAATTAACTATAATACTTAAAATTATTAAATAAGGACAAATAACTTCAGTTTTCAAACCAGAATTATTACCGTTTGTCCACCTCAGGACAATATTTTTGTTTATTAAAGAATCATAGCATTATTGTCACATGTTATAAGGGATAATTTTTGTTGTTGATCCTGTTATTTTGCTTAAAGAAGTATTCCTGTGTCAATAATTATATATGTATATTCTTTTATCCTCACAATTCAAGTGAGAGTTTAACATTTTCAAGTATTGCTTGACAATACTTCTATTAATTTTATAACATAGGAGGCATGCCTTAAGAGGTAGGGTTTATTTAAGGACATCATTTACATCAATAATTACAATCACTCTTTAAATTTAATTGTTTTTTATTTACATCAATGTACATTGTATTTTTCTTTTGAACCGTCATCACATGTATAACTATTCTCAGTAGATTTGATGTCCAGAGAAAGAATAATAATCTGCTTCAGGAAGTTTCTTTTGTAAGTGTCCAACTTAAGTCAAAACTTTAGGTAAAGTCCAGGGGTCTTGAGAGAAAGGGTTTTTGTCTTACCGCTGAGTAGTTAATAGGGATAAATTTGTTTAATGATAAAAATCTACCTACCTCACAAAACAAAAGGGGTTGTTAGTTGGCGCCCAACAACATTATTTTATATTATAAATTAAATTCATTCGTATATTTAAAAATAATAGTAAAAAATAATAATATATACACTTTTTTTAATCACAATATGTTACTGCACTTTCTCTCAATATGTTTCTGTAACAGTGTATATTATTTCATTTATGCTCTTAGGTAGAATATTATGCTCTTTTTTCCCATTATGTTTTTTCAACAGTATCTATTATTTCATTTCACATAGATTATAAGTTTTAACTAAATGTCTCCATTTTTAGATAATGTAGCGAAAAAGTATGTGTAGTGAGTACGCAATACTATTTATTTTTAATAGGTTATATTTCCATCATTCTATTAAATTATATATGTGATTGTATTTAACAAAATATTTTGACCATAGATTAGACTCTACGATAGTTTTTTTTTAAACCGACCTTTGTACTTTCTAAACCGTTTAAAATTAATACTGTCAATGATTTAAAATGAAAGTTATCTTTCAAGCACGGGAAATGAAATTGTAATACAACAAAAGTATGTTAACAGCTTGTCTACAGCTCAAGTGGGCTAATATTGCGTATTAAGGAAAAATATCTTAATAAACACTTGAGAAAACATGTGTATGTTAGATTATACTGTCATTAAATATTTTAGTGAAGAGCCAATATTTGTTGTAATTGCGTAAGATTTTACATATATTTTGAGGCAATATGTATTCCCGTAGATATTGGTATAGGCAAACAAATACAGCTCAAAGAAATGAACTAAAACATAAAATTTATATTCCAAAATATGATTTTTAGGTAAAGTTTGGAAGAAACCGTTAAACTTGTACGATTCAAAAGCATACAATCCTACCATGTATGTTTCTATCAGCTATTAAGTAGCTGGAGATATCATATTTCCATCATACACTTCGCCTCAAAATAGCTAGGAATTTAAGGTAATGGATGTATAAATAAACTGGATAGTGCAGTTGTAGAGTATTGAAATTCAATAGACCCTGGTTAGATTCACGTCAAATTGTCAATTTTTAGTAAATATTTTTACTAATTAGTTTTATGCTACTTGATTTGTTGGATTTGTTAAGTAATACCCCGACAAATAAAAAATCCATGGCGTGAGGCCATAAGCGAGCTATAGGCCTACTGACCGAGCGGCGCCACCGTTAGCGCCAACATTTCTGATATAGGGTGTCATGTGGTCAGCACAACGAGCTTTCTGGTCATTAATTTCAGTCTTATAGACCGGAGCCGCTACTTATTTATTCAAGTAGATCCTCATGTGACCTTACGTGGCTGAGTTTGAGCCCGGTCCAGACCAACTGATTCACAGATAAGTTACATTTTAGATCAGTAATTCAATCAATAATTAGATGTGGCTATAACCGTAACTAACGCTTTGCTATTTAATCCATCATAAAGTGAAAGTGCTTTATTCAATTGTTTACAATAATTTATTAATCCTACTGGTATGAACACCTTTGTTTCATTTACTTTACTTAATATAAGCTATAATTAATATCGTTGATCTACAGTAAATATGCTAGATTTTATGTCGTTACTATATAAAGCAAACATTTGGTTACAATGATAAACAAATGGTAAAACACAATGGTCCACACTGTCTCTATTCCAAATTCCAAATTGAGTAGGTTATTGTTTTAAGTGTTGTTCTTCTCTTATTTCCCCTCTTGTTTGATAAAGGCAATTATGCCCAAATATACAAAACTTTGTGTTTCAATATTTGTGTTACTTTATCTACTATAGAATCCAGAAGACATATTTTTTTAATTGGATTATTACCACATTCATTTTTTGCCTCGGTGAGATTTATTCACTCAATTTTAACTTAGTTAATTTACCTTTCCCCATACTTATCAATTTTAATTTTTGGATACTCACTACGCCATTGGATATATTCGTTGTTAAACACTATTATAGTCCCTTGTAATTAGAAACTATTTTTAAAATTCTGTTATTAGTAAACTAGCCATGTGTAAGTTTTACTAACACGACAGTGTTTTTATTTGTCAAAGGAAACACTCTTTTTCTTCTAACAATATCTTTGAGGATAGCCTATTTTCAAATGATTTAAAATTAAAAAAAAATTGGCATCAGTAAAATAGCTATAATAAAATACAACCTTTAGATAAACATTTTTTTTCTCCGAAAAAAAAGTCCAGTATCTATATAGTGTTATTTACCATTCAAAACACTTCCCAAATATAAATTTTAAACACGACAACTTTGGTCATTTTTTTAATTAAAAATTCAAAAATCAATAATCAATATACCCTTAACAAGACTAAATAAAAATCAAATTTTCCTCAAGGTATGACCATATATCACCTAAATATAAATTTTTAATTAGATCTAGCAAACAGTTTAGGTTTTAGTTCCGGGCACAGTCAGACATTCACAGGGGGAGACAAAATTACAAGACCTTTTTGAGTTCAGAGGCACCTAAAACGTCGAGAGACATTATATTATTCTTGAGGTTAAAAGTTTTCATGATCACAATACTCTCTCAATATAATAATAATAATGTATCCACTATTAAAACTGCTGATTTTTATTTGTTTGGTAAAGTTGGATTAATCACACATGCATGCAAATAGTATGTGTGAATTAAGGTTTCAATTAAAATAAAATTTACAATGTAAGAATTTTAATTCTATCAAGGTATACTTTTATTTACCTTTAATTATCCTTAAGTGGTTATTTATCTTAAATTTACTATTTCCAACGGTCATTGCATGGCGTCGAAGGAAACCAAGAATAATAATGCCTGTACAGTTATTTTATCAAGAAATTATTATTATTAAACTGGAGTTTAATCCGTCTTTGAAATGGCCGCCCTACACAAGGAGTAATGAAAATGACTCCAACAGTGGGGAATGGGGAGAGCAAAGAGGAAGCGTGGCTTGTTATGAAGAATCAAAAAAGACGCGGACTTGTAAAGAATTCAATGGCATAAAGCAGTGTGTTAATTACCAGTTTTATTTGTGTCAATTACACAAAAAGTATTCCAAACGACATGTAAAAATGGTACAACTACTTGGTACAGTTTTTATTACTTCCAGACCACGGCTGTGACCTACAAGTGAGTTGATCTGATCTACTAACATTTTCAACACAGAAGACAATACAGGACTCCATTAACATGAGGTGATATCAATATAAATATTATTCGTGAGTCATCCTTCTTTTTTTCTTTTTTTGCTACAATTTCGACTGGACTTCATCAATTTTTATTTTTTTTAACTTTATTACTCCAAAATCAAAGAATAATATTAATTTCAACTCAACACACTAACAGTAGAATTTTCCCCTAAACGTAATATTCTGTTTCCACAATTGACTCTATAAATGAAACCTTTTATTATCGACTTCGACAAAATGCAATAACCTTATTTAGTATTCATTGTTTTTTTGTATCCACCGAACAACCTCATTGAGGAAATTGATCATAATGAATATGTATAGTATTTATATATTTAAAGAGTTCAAATTATTTTTTTATTAAATATCCGATTGTTTAATAAGTCTGCTTGGACAGGAAAGGTTACATTTTTTTTTCCAACATGACCAGAGGTCCTGAGAGAGTCCCGTGCTCAAATTTGGTCTTTTGTAGTATTATAGTTTGTTTTTATTTTCCCCGAGTTAATTGTAGTGGGAAGTGGAAGTTATCCGTGAACCCAATTGTTGCAATCACATTTTTTTTAGATGAATGCTTGATGTAAATAAATTTATATATATTAAAATTTAATAAAAGGAAATTTAACAACAAACAAATATAACTGGAAGAGTTCACAACAATTTTATTAATCAAGTTCACCATTTATCTTAAGTAGGGAGTCAATCTATATGCCTGTATTCTATATCCCAACAATGTTTACCAAAATATAAATGAATGAATAATTAAATTAATAGATGCTTGAAAGTATGAATATGAGCGGTTATTGTTTATTTCATGGACACTCAAAATTAATTTTTTGACCTATTTTGTGAGTGCTGCATGACCTTTGCACTTAACTAACCTACTATATATTAATTTAAAGATTTTAATATTATTTTAACTTGATTTAATGAGATACGAATTAAATGTCAGGCTTATCTAGAATGGATTGCCAGTTACTGGGTTACTGGGTTATTATTATTACTATATAAACTATTATTATTACTTTACAAATTATTATATTACTATTAAATAAATTTGTCTTTTGAATCATAATTATAATTAATGTTTTAAATTGAGGAATATCATACTAGCAAATTTGAGGGGAATGTATTTAATTCAAATGAATTGTTTATTCTAGTGAACATATTAACTATCACATGACAACAATAATTAGGTCCCGATTATATTAGTTATGTCTCGTATTTACAATAGTTTAAACAAAAATTAAATTTTGCTAAATTCAATATACATACAAAAAAATATATAATCAAATATATCTATTTAAAAATTAGTCCCAAATTCAAAAGTATTAACGAAATATACAACTAAAACAACCTATTATAAGTTACACATGATCTTAAGCTACGCATAATGAGTATTAGATACAATGTTTAATTATACCTATTCGCCAGAAAATATTAGCATGATTCTCAATTGACTTTGTGCTATATAATGTTATATTAGGGTAATATAAGTAGTTAGTCAACGAATTGGAGTTAATGGACCGAAATATGCCTCATGTAGAATCCACTGATTTCCATCGTTTTGGCAAAATTTCACCCATTTAAGTGGTTTTGTTCCTGGAATCAAATATTTCCGTTAGTTTTATGAACTGAAAGACCTTTTCTCACATAGAGATCATTTCAAAAGGTCACGGTCTCGCTTAATATTATTTGTTTTCTCCCGAAATTTTTTATTTTAATCGCCAATGTAACTCTCTCTTTGTCTACTAATGAAACTCTTGATGACTTATAAAATTCAATTTTTATAAATTTTCATTTCATGTACACTTCCTTTTTTTACAATTTTAATGTCAACTAGTCATTTTTAATTTGTCATAAAGCTTGCACTTTTTAAATCACTAGTAAGTTATGGCATCCACTAAGAAATACAATTTGAATCATAATTCTTTTTCCTAAAAAAGAATCATTATAATTACTATGCAACTTAACATTGATTTGATAATTGATTGAAATTATTAGAATACTTTCAAAATTGTTAATGTTAAGAATTTCATATGACTCAAAACTATTTCCTAATAACAGTGAGTGACCTTTCTAATTTAAAATCCAATGCGATTGATTATAAAAAAATCAAGTACCTACTTATCTGATTAAGAACGTCACATCTAGCTAGTATAAAAGGACCTACATTTTGACTTTGTAGCTAAAGTAGTAAATTGTTGCAGACTAAACAACCTACCTAATCAACATGAAGGGTAAGAACGTTTACAAATATCTTGCATTTCAAAAATACATATTAAGAATTGTTTGCTTTTTTCAATCCAAACTTTAAATCTATTAGTTGGTAGTTAATCTAATACCTATATGTTAGCTATAAGATCGTTTGAAACATCATTAACGATCATTTCTTATTTTTTTATGTTCAATCGAATATAAAATAGAAATTGCATATTAATAAAAATTACGTGCATATTAATATAACTAATAGGCCTACTGTTATATTGAAGTATTTTTAAAGATGACAGAAAAGAGTCAGAATTTACAGATCTACAATTTTCTATATCATATTTATTATACTTAAATATATTTCCTGTAGATAAAAAAAAATTATATATCGAATTGACTTAAAAAACGCCTATTTAAAAAATGAGTGTTACCGGATTAATTCCCGTTGGATGTGAAAACGAATACAGAGAAATTACAAGGAAAAAAGATAAAATAAAACTATGGGTATATCTCCATGGGTGCTTGTGCGTTGAGCCTTCATCTTCGAAGTAAAAATTCAAAAGATTATAGAGTTAGTCAAATGAGATAAAATAAAATTTTTTTTAACAAGTCACCAAAAAAAGGAGAGTAAAAAATTAATGTATAAGAATAATATTGATATAATTATGTTTAATGATAAATTAATTATTTCACTCTAAGTATATTATAAATGTTCCGTAAAAAAACTATTTCTTGAATTAAAATAAAATAGTTATGAATTTTAATATTATTTTAACTTTTCAGTTTTCGTCGCTCTCGCCTTGTTCGCTCTGGCCTACGCCACTGCTGAAGCCACCGTCCTGACCGACGAGCAGATCACTGCTCTGACTCATGAAGAGGCTGTCGCCATCACCGACGAGGAGTGGATCAACATCTTAACCCCAAGATGCACACCTACCTCCACTTACTACTGGTCTTCTCAGTACCTTTCTGACATTAGGGACTGCCACTACTTCTACGAGTGTGTTGGTTTCAAGCCCGTGAGGATGGAGTGTGCTGCTAACCTCCAATGGAACTCCAAGGTAAGATTTATTGGAGTAGTCGTGGCTAATTAAGCTTGGAATGTAGGAAACGCGAGAAAAGGCTAGTGTTTTTGCAGTTTTTATAGCAAATTTTCTTTTTGCTAAAATAAATCAAATATTGCTTCATTACAAACATAGAGTTTAATTTTATTCACATGGTGACATCAACAGTTCTTGAATATCTGTAATTAACATAGCATCATTAGATGACACATTTATTAAAAATAAATTAAAACGTGGTCATTAAATTCCAGGACATCCTTGACAAATATTTAAGAACTGTTGAGTTCACCATGGGAAGAAAAATAAACTCTCGGTTTTAATTGAAGTAATAGTCGATTTATTTTGACCAAAAATTGTTTTGATATTTTCTCCATTCCCCTAAATTTCCACCTGAAGATTGACACTACTGCTATGACTTGTTTCCCATGAGGATTGAGTGTGTTGTCAAAATTTATTTAAACACCAAGGAAACATAATGTAGAGGAGGTATCTACAGTAGTTATATTCTTGACACTTAATCACTTAGTATATTCCCGATGTAAGTATAATCATTACTTCGACTAGAGCGCTGTCTTTCACCTCGTTAGGATTGAATGTGTTGGTAATCTTTATTTCATCATCAAGGCGACGTGACATTGGGCAAGGGCGCCTACAGGAGGGAGCAAGGGGGAAAGCACCCCCCTGAGATTTTGAGGTTGGTTATATATTAGAAGTTGGCTAATCCTTCCCAACAGTTTTCTTAACTAGCGCTCAAACAGTGCCCCCAGCCAACAAACAGAAAGTTATAGAATATAACTAAGAAACTAATTACTAGCGCCCGACACCTGCTGACTTTAGGATTGATAGTTTGGCGCATGCGCAAGCAATTCTAACACCATTCGTCATTCAAATCGTCAAGGTCAAGTGTCCACCCACGAATTTGGATGAATTTGAAACATTTACATATTTTATCTTATTATCTGGAGATAAGGATTGCCCTTAAAAAGCGTCTTTTGAGGCTTCAATTTAATAAAATTTCTCGGGAAGGACCCACATAATGGCGGAATTCCGTATCCCCTGGTCCTGTGGTTCGTCTCCCCCCCTCCCGGAGAACACTCCTCCAGGCGCCCTTAACTTTGGGACATCTAACGTAACAATATTAGTCACGTAGATCAAGTGATACCAGTTGTTTTTTAGTGAATACAACATTGATGAAACTATTATTGTTTGTGTTGCAGCTGAACACGTGCGACTACCCCGCTCAAGCTGGCTGCAGATCGGACTCTCCAGCAATAGTACCCATTGTTCCTGTTTAGAGTCTTTTAGACAAGTTTAGTTCTAAATCTTGTTTCTAATGTGTATAATTTGTACGAAAAATACATTTGACAAATAAATTACCTTTCTCATACAAATATTTTTAGTTGTCTCTTGAGCTTTTTTCCATACAACCTTCTTAAAGAGGCTTGAGTTTGTTTAAAATAATTTATTTTCATACTGTCAAAACTTAATGAATGTTATATTAATGCTATTATGATTTATTATTATTATTATTATTATTATTATAAGTTGTAGTAGCAGGAGGAGAAGAAGGAGGAGAAGTAGTTGTAGTAATAGTAGTGTTATAATTAATAGCTAGAAAAATTTGCCAATATACAATTTTGAATATTATTAATAGCTTTTAACATTATTATATTCAAATAAAACGAGTAAACTTTCCAAAGCAAAGTGACTAAATCCTACGTTTTTAGACCTCGATTTCGATTCGCTTATAATATTAAATAAAGGATTATAGATAATATAAGAAAATAAAATAGTAAATAAAATTATGAATTATGGAAGAATATTGAAATGAGATAGCAATATTTTTATAAAAATTTTCACTACTTCTTACTATCCGTACGAGCTAACGTTTATTGATTATTTTAATGAGGTATAAATAGGTTAGAGGAATTATACCAGAATTTTCATACGGTAGAGTGGGACACAATTGAGAAAAAACTCTTTGTACATCCATCCGGGATTGAAGGCTCCGACCTCCCATCACCAGAAAGGCAGATTAGATGAGCCTGACATTTATTACTCAGGTGGTGTCCTCTCGTACAAGGTTGTTCGTTGGGAATCAGAGCCGGAACAAAATATTATACAAACACTAACATATTAATGGCAGAGCTTGGAATCAAGCCAAGGTACTTGAGTCTCATATAACAATATTATGTCACCCGACATCTATGAACGAGTAGCATAGCTCCTTTAGTTAGAACAAAAATAAACACAATAAGGCATTTAAATATAAGGTTATTTATAATCTTATAAGAGTACATTAGTAATAAGGTAGGTATTAGATATTTGTAAAAAATTATATCATATTTCCATGTCAGAACATAGCGTAATATATTTCTCATTTATAGGCCAACACATTTTTGTTTTCGCAAACAGAAGAAATTGTAAAGTACGAAAGACACTATTTATAAGGAGTTGTGCTATTTTAGAAAACTAGCTTTTTAATGAACCGCCTACTACCGCAAGAGCCCCAACCCACTCTGGTGGGCACTCAGACTAAACGTCAGGCTCGTCTCAGGGGGCTTCAGAACAGCAGGGCTGAGGTCTTAAACCCACTTATTTTTATCTTGGGTGCTGGGACTGTCATTAGCCCCCCCCAATATTTCTCAAGTATATTCAAAACCCATGTAAAAACATACATGTGTTACCGTAAGTTTGGTAATTTTAAGTAATAAAGACACAAATCTATAATACATTTAATAAAAAACTTAAATGCCTTAACTTTTCAGTTTATTTTTTTCACATGAGTAAAATCTCTTTCACAAAAATATAATAACTAACATTAGCCCTAATTGTGATTGCCTTAAATACAAACAATACCAACATAGTAAAGGCCAAGGGTAATACTTATTGACCTTTTTACCACAGTAAAAATTAAAATTGAAAAAATATTCAGAGTTTAATTGTAAGTTTAATTTTAACATGAGGTGGATTTTAAACCTTGGTTCAAGTTTTATTTTGGCCATATTTTTATCGATCCTAAAAAATTAAAAAGCTGAACATCAATCAAATTAATACTGTTTCTTTTTTTGGTTTGAATAAAATATTTTATTATTTTAAACCTACGTTAAATATTGTTGTGCTATTATGTTTGATTGTGTACACATGGCTTGTAAGAGAAATACCAAATATTTAATCAACCCTAGTTTAAAGGTCCATTAAGCTTCCTTGCACAATATAATTCCTTACAGGTTTGATACGTACACTTAGTTTACCTTGAAAGGTAGCAGGCTTACCTTGCATGGTTCAACTATGGCGTAAGATAGAATATAGCATGGACGTAGCAAGGGGGTAACTATGGGATTAAAACTCCCCACACTTAACCTACCTATTTGGCCTAAAGTGGTGATATATTATGTGTTTGATACGAAAAATTACACTGTATAGTGGTGTGTAGAGTAAAAATTCGTTTTTATGTATTTTGCTGATAAGTGCATTTTTCAAATACGAAATATTTAAAAAATGGCTCTGGTGATTTTGTTTAAAATATATATGTAGTTAGTGTTTAATATGAAAACTCTCACTGTATACTTGTATTTCTGGGAAAAATTGGTTTAAAGTTAGTTCATTTATGAGATATTTTTAGAAATTAGAAATATTTTGAGAATCAATCAAACGCCTTTCTGTAAAATGGAGATCTAAGGTGTAATTGACATGGAAAATTACACTGTATACTCGATTTTGAGGAAAAATTAGTTTAAAAGTAGTTTATAAATGCCTAATTTTAAAAAATTCAAATTTATTTGAAAATGGCTCCAACTATTTTGTCTAAAATTGTTAACTTTGGAGCGTATTAGATGAAAATAATGCTGTATGGTGTGTTTATGAAGGTAAATTTGTTAAAGGGTAGTGTTACTAACGACTATTTTTTGTAAATTTACAATGTTTTTAAAAATGGTTTTAACGTTTTTGTTCTAATTGGTTATCTGCGTAGTGTTCTACATAATAAATAAGAATATTATAAGTTCATTAAAATAACAATTTGAAAATGGTTAATTGATTTTTGCAAAATTTACTACAAACTATGACCATAGTAAAGCATGTACGATTTTACCGTAAAATTTATTTAAAAATCTGAAATGTGCATGTTATTTTGCCCGCAATGTTAGTTAAAATATTTATTCTCTCTCGATCCCTCGGAGAGAGAAGTATTGTAGTCATAAAAAGCCAATCGAACATGAGATATTGATAAATGTCGATGTTTCATGACCCCCTGAAACAGAAAGAATAGTTTTCACGATGTCGTCTGTTTGTATCTTGGAGTAGAGCTTAAACAATTTTACCATCAGGCTAAAATTTGATATTTAAGGTTTTCATTGGGTTTACTAGAGGACTCTTTGTAATTAGATATCCATACCTAAAATAAAGGGTATTTTACTGAAAGGAAAAAGATAAAAAAGTGATTTTATCAAAATCCACTCTAACGATTTATATTAAATTTTGTATCTAGTCATTGTTTGACATTACTAAAAAAAAATAGCATCTCCCGTTTATCCATGAAATGGTTATAGGGTTATTTTAAATAAGCAAAAATTTCCAATTTTGATCATTTCTCCGAAACTGTTCGCGATACGAAATAACTTATCATTGTAAAGCTGTAGTACTATTAAAAATAAAGGTATTTATTTGAAATATATTTTTATAATATCAATAGATTCTGAATTATAAGTAAATTAATATATTTTCTATGGATTTTTTTTAATGTAAAATGTATTGCTTGGCTTTTTGGTGAACACAGGTGTCTCTTTTTTCTTAATGTTTCTGTAACAGTGTATATTATATCACTTATGCTCTTTGGTGGAAAGTTTCTGCCCCAATGTTTATTTTTTCTAGAGATGGATCGAATCCTATATTTTTCGAATCTTAATCTCGATTCCGTATCTTAAATTATATTTTGGATTTCAAATCCAAATTCGAATCCTTGAATCTCGAATCTTGAATGCCGGGTGTACTGAAGGTGGTTTTCCAGAATTATTTTACAGTCTACCTGCACGAAAATGCGGTTACACTTCCTCTAAATTCAACCTTCCTTCTTTCTAACTCTCTAGCGTAATTAGTACATATGCGTATATCCTAAACAGTTAGTAAGACAATGTGCTAAGGAAAAAGTTGTACATAAAGAGTATCGTGTATTCAAATAGGGTTTATTTGAATCTATATTACATTTCTAACTACAAATTAATTATTATTACTCATTAATAAATCAGAAAAACAATCACTTTTATTACAAAATACAAAACAAATGGAAATATTTAAGAAGTAGGAGATGTTTTAGCAATACCATTGAAAACATATGATATTTGTCTCAAATAAAATCTGATATATTTATGTTGAAATTAAAGTAACTATTTTAAATATAGGCTATGTAGTTGCCGCCCTTAAATGCGTTAAGAGGAATAACCTCCATGCATTAATTATTATATCATTATAATTGTTGAGGGAAGGTAGAAATAAAACAAGTTACTATTGTCTAAAGTGAATTATAATTTAAACGGTTATTATTAAGCACCGCGTCTTACTACCCGTTCGGGTTATACGCTTAAGTACTAATTACGCTAATGGATTAGGAATTGGGAGGGTTGAATTTAAAGGAAGTGTACCCACATTTGCGCTGAGGGAGAGTGGAAAACCTTTTAGGAAAAATCACCCCGTTCACCTGAGTGAAATTCGAACCTCGATCTCCCCGTCCTCGGTGGACGAGCTCAACATGACTAGTGCGTTAGTCAAATACGCCACCGAGGCGGGTAATTTAAACTGTTTTTTTGGAGGTAGAGATATATCGGTAGATTTCCAAAAGTGGATTTTTGTCTCAACAATATATTATTTTTTAAATAATTTTATAATACATACTCCATATAATTCATTTTAAATATGTACGAAAATACAATTTTAATTATGTATTTCAATTTACAAAACTTTAAAAATATTAAATAATGTAGAGCTACAGATTATTTTGGTAGTTTTAATGATTGTAACCAATTGATAATTTATAAGTTTTATGTCGAATAGCTTAAATGAATATTAAATTAATTACAAGATAGTTTTATAGATTTATTAGCTACTTACATAAAATTGAGTTTTTTACGGTTCAGTGAATTAAGTTTATTTAATGGAAATAACAATTTACAATTTTATTCATTAAAATATCATATATTTTATTTTATTTTCTATTCCCTGTAGTAAGTTACTTTTCATCAAGTAATTTTTTATTTTAATATATACTTTTTTTTTTGTATTTTCTCAAACCACCTCAGAGAGAAGAAAATATTGTGATAAAAAAGTCAAGTTTTAGATTTTTATGAATCCAAAAGAGTATATTTTTGCAATGCCATCTGTATCTTGGCCTAGAGCCTGAACCGGTTAAAACTTGGTATCTAGGGTGTTAATAAGGTCCCTCCAAGGGTTTTTAATAGCGAGCTATTCTAACCCTAAACTTAAGGGTAGTTTATTTAAGTGCTAAAAGATAAAATATAGATTTTATCGAAATAGGCCGTAGCTATTTTATTAAAATTCGTTTATAGGCACTGTTTAACACTACAAACAAAATAGCTCATCTTATTTTTCTGGAAATATTGCTAAGAGTGTATTTTTAATTAGCGGTTTTCTCCAATTTTGATCATATCCCCGCAACTTGTGGAGATACGAAATAACGTACTGTTTTACAGTTGTACAACTATAAAAAATAACTACTTTTAATTGAAATATATTATTTATAAAACCAAAGGTTCCTGAGCTATTGGTAAATATATGAGGTCTAGGAATTGGGGAGTTATTTTTATGATTTTTGGTGAAGAGATATTGTGATGTTATTTTTGGTTTAAAGAGTTACTTATTATATAAATCTAATTGTCAGTTGACTCAATTCATCAAATATATAATAACGTTGACTATTTTACTGTTTATTTGTTTTAAATTTCATTCACAGCTCCTAAAGTTTCGAATATTCATTATTTATTCAGTTACAATTAAAATATAGGGGAAACCAGGCTAATATGAGCAGGTGTGATATATAAGCATACCCGTCTGAAACTTTCCCCTTGGCAAGTATGTACTGCCACCTTATTGAAGAACGTTCAACTGCAACATAGCAACATAGACGGAATTGCATGGCGTTAATAAAATAATTACAGCGTCCTGTATTTATAAGTTTATGAAAAGGTACGTTTAAAATTAAGTTTCTAAAATGTTGCCAATAGTTTGTATAAGCAACAGGGACTACATTTATCTTTGTTTTGGTCGTTATTTAAGCTCAAATTTAACATAAAACCTACTCATTGCATCCCTTGAAAGAAATTAAAGTTAACATCTCACCATAACGAATAAGATGGCTGAAATGTGAAATGGCCCCAGTTGTTTATATGAGCAGGGGTGCTCACAATACCCTGATCTTTTTTAAATTGTGAATTTTTACACTTTTCGCGGTGTCTACAGCTACATCATGCTTAAGATAGTCAAAACAATAGCAATTAAAATAGTTAAAGTAATAATAATAATTAAAATAACGTAAAATAGTAAATAATAACTACAGGCAGGATCAACTTCACAATGATCTTCAAAATTCCGAGACCTGACTCTGATTCCAGCCAAAGGTACAAGGAAGCCTTCTACCAGAAGAATGGCTCATTCTATTATATTCATGGATAGTCCTCACAAAAATAGCGTCGAGAATGCCAAGAAACATGTGTTATCACTACCAGAAAAAGAGCAATAAAGTCTTCAAATTCATCATCTGCTAAGAAGTCAAGAGATGTAGAAGATGCAGAGTGCATTTTCTGTGGGGATCTTTTTTCCACAACAGGTGGTGATTGGGTACAGTGCCAATCATGCAAAAAATCGGCTCACGTCAAGTGCAGTGGTGTTTTTAAACAACAGAAGCGTTACATTTGCGACCTTTGTTCAGACTAGCAAAATAGGCCTATCAAGACAGAAATTGAATATCAGTAGGTATTGGTTTGTGCTTGTAGGATAATAAGAGAGTAATTATTATATGTTATATCTTTACCACTATTTCCCCGTGTGTATATGGCCTATTGAGTATTTCTGTCTGATATTTAAAGTAACGTTGTATGTGTATATCAAATTATAACACGATGCTCATCTTACCCCCTGGGTGTGCTCATATTTTCTTCCCATGCTTTTAATACGAGCACTTACAGATTCTTAATTATTATTTTTTCTAGACAAAAATTATTAAAATATCATTCATATTTATTGTATTTTGTAGACCTAATTGAATGATCAATTGAATAAAATAATATTACTTTTGGATAGCCATTCTGTTTCTTATGAAATAACAGATTTTCTTAAGGTGCTCATAATTGCCTGGTTTCCCCTATGTTATGCATATAATCTACTTACCTTTATTTCACTATATTTAATCATCTTTCTTTATTTGATTCATAAACTGCCAACCCGCCGTGTTTATCATTTTTGTTGGTAGGTGATTTTAACGCTTTCTGCTCTAGAGAGTGGTTTATTTCGGAACTATTATGATATTAATTTATTTTTATGTTCTTGGACGCTTATAGCATCTGGCTGTCATTCGAAGAACTAATTGCCCCTAGCGGAAGAGATTATTATTCTCGTTTGGTTTTTGGTGCCAAATTTAAATTAATTTTTAAAGATGACTTATATTCATATGTCAAAATTATAATTATCTCTATAGTAATATTCTCAATATTTAAATGGTTAAGATTGTTTGTTTTATTCTTTGTTATAAATCCCGGTGAATATATTTTCTCTTAGGCCGGAGATTGTTTATTTAAAAACAAAAGGAACATGTTGGTGTTTTGTTTAATTTTTTGTTGGGACTCTAAAATTGGCTTTGGAAACGTAAGGAAGGAGCCGATCTGGGGATCCTTGAATTATATTTTTTTATGGTTCATTGTAATTCTTATCATCCAAAACTTAGCTAAAAGAAAGTATTAACCTGTGAGGAAGGTCGAGTTGAAGTTAACAAGGAAGATTTTGTGGAAATTTAAGGCCTGGAGTTAAATGTTGACGGAGCTTTGGGTCAACATTTACAAGAGCAAGGACATTTCCGGGTGAGATCAAATTCATCTGTAATCATCCTGTTATGGATTTAAATAATTAACTATAATACATAAATTATTAAATAAGGACAAATAACTTCAGTTTTCAAACCAGAATTATTACCGTTTGTCCACCTCAGAACAATATTTTTGTTTATTAAAGAATCATAGCATTATTGTTACATGTTATAAGGGATAATTTTTGTTGTTGATCCTGTTATTTTGCTTAAAGAAGTATTCCTGTGTCAATAATTATATATGTAATTCTTTTATCCTCACAATTCAAGTGAGAGTTTAACATTTTCAAGTATTGCTTGACAATACTTCTATTAATTTTATAACATGGGAGGCATGCCTTAAGAGGTAGGGTTTATTTAAGGACATCATTTACATCAATAATTACAATCACTCTTTAAATTTAATTGTTTTTTATTTACATCAATGTACATTGTATTTTTCTTTTGAACCGTCATCACATGTATAGCTATTCTCAGTAGATTTGATGTCCAGAGCAAGAATAATAATCTGCTTCAGGAAGCTTATGTTGTAAGTGTCCAACTTAAGTCAAAACTTTAGGTAAAGTCCAGGGGTCTTGAGAGAAAGGGTTTTTGTCTTACCACTGAGTAGTTAATGGGGATAAATTTGTTTAATTATAAAAATATACCTACTTCACAAAACAAAAGGGGTTGGTAGTTGGCGCCCAAACACATTATTATATATTATAAATTAAATTAATTCGTATATTTAAAAGAAATAGTAAATAATAATTAAAATAAATAGTAATATATACTTTTTTCATCACAATATGTTACTGCACTTTCTCTCAATATGTTTCTGTAACAGTGTATATTATTTCATTTATCCTCTTAGGTAGAATATTATGCTCTTTTTTCCCATTATGTTTTTTCAACAGTATCTATTATTTCATTTCACATAGATTATTAATTTTAACTAAATGTCTCTAATTTTAGATAAAGGAGCGAAAAAGTCCGTGTAGTGAGTACGTAATACTATTTATTTTTAATGGGTTATATTTCTATCATTCTATTAAATCGTATTTGTGATTGTATTGAACAAAATACTTTGACCATAGATTATACTCTACTTTACGATAGTTTTTTTTAAACCGACCTTTGTACTTGCTAAACTGTTTAAAATTAATACTGTCAATGATTTAAAATGAAAGTTATCTTACAAGCACGGGAAATGAAATTGTAATACAACAAAAGTATGTTAACAGCTTGTCTACAGCTCAAGTGGGCTAATATTGCGTATTAAGGAAAAATATCTTAATAAACACTTGAGAAAACATGTGTATGTTAGATTATACTGTCATTAAATATTATAGTGAGGAGCCAATATTCGTTGTAATTGCGTAAGATTTTACACATATTTTGAGGCAATATGTATTCCCGTAGATATCGGTATAGGCAAACAAATACAGCTCAAAGAAATGATCTAAAACATAAAATTTATATTCCAAAATATGATTTTTAGGTCAAGTTTGGAAGAAACCCTTTAACTTGTACGACTCAGAAACATACACTCCTACCATGTATGTTTCTATCAGCTATTAAGTAGCTGGAGATATCATATTTCCATCGTACACTTCGCCTCAAAATAGCTAGGAATTTAAGGTAATGGATGTATAAATAAACTGGATAGTGCAGTTGTAGAGTATTGAAATTCAATAGACCCTGGTTAGATTCACGTCAAATTGTCAATTTTTAGTAAATATTTTTACTAATTAGTTTTATGTTACTTGATTTGTTGGATTTGTTAAGTAATACCCCGACAAAAAAAAATCCATGGCGTGAGGCCACAAGCGAGCTATAGGCCTTCTGACCGAGCGGCGCCACCGTTAGCACCAACATTTGCTTATATAGGGTGTCATGTGGTCGGCACAATGAGCTTTCTGGTCATTAATTTCAGTCTTATAGACCGGAGCCGCTACTTATTTATTCAAGTAGATCCTCATGTGACCTTACGTGGCTGAGTTTGAGCCCGGTCCAGACCAACTGATTCACAGATAAGTTACATTTTAGATCAGTAATTCAATCAATAATTAGATGTGGCTATAGCCGTAACTAACGCTTTGCTATTTAATCCATCATAAAGTCAAAGTGCTTTATTCAATTGTTTACAATAATTTATTAAGTCTACTGGTATGAACACCTTTGTTTCATTTATTTAACTTAATATAAGCTATAATTAATATCGTTGATCTACAGTAAATATGCTAGATTTTATGTCGTTACTATATAAAGCAAACATTTGGTTACAATGATAAACAAATGGTAAAACACAATGGTCCACACTGTCTCTATTCCAAATTCCAAATTGAGTAGTTTATTGTTTTAAGTGTTGTTCTTCTCTTATTTCCCCCTTTTTTTTTGATAAAGGCGATAATGCCCAAATATACAAAACTTTTTGTTTCAATATTGGTGTTACTTTATCTATTATAGAATCCAGAAGACATATTTTTTTAATTGTATTATTATTATCACATTCATTTTTTACCTAGGAGAGAATTATTCACTCAATTTTCACTTAGTTAAATTACCTTTCCCCATACTTTTCAATTTTAATTTTTGGATAGTCACTACGCCATTGGATATATTCGTTGTTAAACACTATTATAGTCCCTTGTAATTAGAAACCATTTTTAAAATTCTGTTGTTAGTAAACTAGCCATGTGTAAGTTTTAATAACACGAAAGAGTTTTATTGGTCAAAGGAAACACTCTTTTTCTAAAAATATCTTTGAGGATAGCTTATTTTCAAATGATTTAAAATTTAAAAAAAAATTGGTATCAGTAAAATAGTTATAATAAAATACAACCTTTAGATAAACATTTTTTCTCCAAAAAAAAGTCCAGTATCTATACAGTGTTATTTACCATGCAAAACACTTCCCGAATATCAATTTTAAACAAGATAATTTTGGACATTTTTTTATTTAAAATTTTCAAAATCAATAATCAAAGTACCCTTAACAAGACTAAATAAAAATCAAATTTCTCTCAAGGTATGAGCATATGGCAACTAAATATCAATTTTTAATTAGATCCAGCAAACAGTTTAGGTTGTAATCCCGGGCACAGACAGACATTCACAGGGGGAGACAAAATTACAAGATCTTTTTGAGTTCGGGGACACCTAAAACGTCGAGAGACATTATATTATTCTTGAGGTTAAAAGTTTTCATGATCACAATACTTTCTCAATATAATAAAGTAAATGTATCCACTATTAAAACTGCTGATTTTTATTTGTTTGGTAAAGTTGGATTAATCACACAAGCATGCAAATAGTATGTGTGAATTAAGGTTTCAATTAAAATAAAATTTACAATTTAATTAATCAAGTTCACCATTTATCTTAAGTAGGGAGTAAATCTATATGCCTGTATTCTATATACCAACAATGTTTACAAAAATGTAAATGAATGAATAATTAAATTAATAGATGCTTGAAAGTATGAATATGAGCGGTTATTGTTTATTTCATGGACACTCAAAATTAATTTTTTGACCTATTTTGAGAGTGCTGCATGACCTTTGCACTTAACTAACCTACTATATATTAATTTAAAGATTTTAATATTATTTTAACTTGATTTAATGAGCACACGAATTAAATGTCAGGCTTATCTAGAATGGATTGCCAGTTACTGGGTTACTGGGTTATTATTATTACTATATAAATTATTATTATTACTTTACAAATTATTATATTACTATTAAATAAATTTGTCTTTTGAATCATAATTATAATTAATGTTTTAAATTGAGGAATATCATACTAGCAAATTTGAGGGGAATGTATTTAATTCAAATGAATTGTTCTATTCTAGTGAACATATTAACTATCACATGAGAACAATAATTAGGGTCCCGATTATATTAGTTATGTCTCATATTTACAATAGTTTAAACAAAAATTAAATTTTGCTAAATTCAATATACATACAAAAAAATATATAATCAAATATATCTATTTAAAAATTAGTCCCAAATTCAAAAGTATTAACGAAATATACAACTAAAACAACCTATTAATAAGTTACACATGATCTTAAGCTACGCATAATGAGTATTAGATACAATGTTTAATTATACCTATTCGCCAGAAAATATTAGCATGATTTTCAATTGACTTTGTTCTATATAATGTTATATTAGGGTAATATAAGTAGTTAGTCAACGAATTGGAGTTAGTGGACCGAAATATACCTCATGCCATGCCACTGATTTCCATCGTTTTGGCAAAATTTCACCCATTTAAGTGGTTTTGTTCCTGGAATCACTATTTCCGTTAGTTTTATGAACTGAAAAGACCTTTTCTCACATAGAGATCATTTCAAAAGGTCACAGTCTCGCTTAATATTCTTTGTTTTCTCCCGAAATTTTTTATTTTAATCGCCAATGTAACTCTCTCTTTGTCTACTAATGAAACTCTTGATGACTTATAAAATTCAATTTTTATAAATTTTCATTCCATGTACACTTCCTTTTTTTACAATTTTAATGTCAACTAGTCATTTTTAATTTGTCATAAAGCTTGCACTTTTTAAATCACTAGTAAGTTATGGCATCCACTAAGAAATACAACTTTAAACATAATTCTTTTTCCTAAAAAAGAATCATTATAATTACTATGCAACTTAACATTGATTTGATAATTGATTGAAATTATTAGAATACTTTCAAAATTTTTAATGTTAAGAATTTCATATGACTCAAAACTATTTCCTAATAACAGTGAGTGACCTTTCTAATTTAAAATCCAATGCGATTGATTATAAAAAAAATCAAGTACCTACTTATCTGATTAAGAACGTCACATCTAGCTGGTATAAAAGGACATACATTTTGACTTTGTAGCTAAAGTAGTAAATTGTTGCAGACTAAACAACCTACCTAATCAACATGAAGGGTAAGAACGTTTACAAATATCTTACATTTCAAAAATACATATTAAGAATTGTTTGCTTTTTTCAATCCAAACTTTAAATCTATTTGTTGGTAACTAATCTAATAACTATATGTTAGCTATAAGATCGTTTGAAACATCATTAACGATCATTTCTTATTTTTTTATGTTCAATCGAATATAAAATGGAAATGTATATTAATAAAAATTACGTTCATATTAATATAACTAATTGTTCTACAGTTTTATTGAAGCATTTTTAAAGATGACAGAAAAGAGTCAGAATTTACAGAGCTACAATTTTCTATATCATATTTATTATACTAAAATATTTTCCTGTAGATAAATATAAAATTATATATCGAATTGACTTAAAAAACGCCTATTTAAAAAATGAGTGTACCGGATTATTCCCGTTGGATGTGAAAACGAATACAGAGAAATTACAAGGAAAAAAGATAAAATAAAACTATGGGTATATCTCCATGGGTGCTTGTGCGTTGATCCTTCATCTTCGAAGTAGAAATTTAAAAGATTATAGAGTTAGTCAAATGAGATTAAATAAAACATTTTTTTTAACAAGTCACCAAAAAAAGGAGAGTAAAAATAAATGTATAAGAATAATATTGATATAATTATGTTTAATGATAAATTAATTATTTCACTCTAAGTATATTATAAATGTTCCGTAAAAAGACTATTTCTTGAATTAAAATAAAATAGTTATAAATTTTAATAATATTATATTTGTTATAGTTTTCGTCGCTCTCGCCTTGTTCGCTCTGGCCTACGCCACTGCTGAAGCCACCGTCCTGACCGACGAGCAGATCTCTGCTCTGACTCATGAAGAGGCTGTCGCCATCACCGACGAGGAGTGGATCAACATCTTCACCCCAAGATGCACACCTACCTCCACTTACTACTGGTCTTCTCAGTACCTTTCTGACATTAGGGACTGCCACTACTTCTACGAGTGTGTTGGTTTCAAGCCCGTGAGGATGGAGTGTGCTGCTAACCTCCAATGGAACTCCAAGGTAAGATTTATTGGAGTAGTCGTGGCTAATTAAGGTTGGAATGTAGGAAACGCGAGAAAAGGCTAGTGTTTTTGAAATTTTTATAGCAAATTTTCTTTTTGCTAAAATAAATCAAATATTGCTTCATTACAAACATAGAGTTTAATTTTATTCACATGGTGACATCAACAGTTCTTGAATATCTGTAATTAACATAGCATCATTAGATGACACATTTATTAAAAATAAATTAAAACGTGGTCATTAAATTCCAGGACATCCTTGACAAATATTTAAGAACTGTTGAGTTCACCATGGGAAGAAAAATAAACTCTCGGTTTTAATTGAAGTAATAGTCGATTTATTTTGACCAAAAATTGTTTTGATATTTTCTCGCATCCTCTAAATTTCCACCTGAAGATTGACACTACTGCTATGACTTGTTTTCCATGAGGATTGAGTGTGTTGTCAAACCTTATTTAAACACTAAGGTAGCCTAATGTAGAGGAGGTAACTACAGTAGTTATATTCTTGAAACTGAATAACTTAGTATATTCCCGATGTAAGTATAATCATTACTTCGACTAGAGCGCTGTCTTTCACCTCGTTAGGATTGAATGTGTTGGTAATCTTTATTTCATCATCAAGGCGACGTGACATTGGGCAAGGGCGCCTACAGGAGGGAGCAAGGGGGGAAAGCACCCCCCTGAGATTTTGAGGTTGGTTATATATTAGAAGTTGGCTAATCCTTCCCAACAGTTTTCTTAACTAGCGCTCAAACAGTGCCCCCAGCCAACAAACAGAAAGTTATAGAATATAACTAAGAAACTAATTACTAGCGCCCGCCACCTGCTGACTTTAGGATTGATAGTTTGTCGCATGTGCGATCAATTCTAACAGCATTCGTTATTCAAACCGTCAAGTTCAAGTGTCCACCCACGAATTTGGATGAATTTGAAACATTTTCATGTTTTATCTTATTTTCAGGAGATAAGGATTGCCCTTAAAAAGCGTCTTTTGAGGCTTCAATTTAAAAAAATTTCTTGGGGAAAGACCCACATACTGGCGGAATTCCGTATCCCCAGGCCCTGTGGTTCGCCTCCCCCCCCTCCCGGAGAACACTCCTCCAGGCGCCCTTAACTTTGGGACATCTAACGTAACAATATTAGTCATGTAGATCAAGTGATACCAGTTGTTTTTTAGTGAATACAACATTGATGAAACTATTATTGTTTGTGTTGCAGCTGAACACGTGCGACTACCCCGCTCAAGCTGGCTGCAGATCGGACTCTCCAGCAATAGTACCCATTGTTCCTGTTTAGAGTCTTTTAGACAAGTTTAGTTCTAAATCTTGTTTCTAATGTGTATAATTTGTACGAAAAATACATTTGACAAATAAATTACCTTTCTCATACAAATATTTTTAGTTGTCTCTTGAGCTTTTTTCCATACAACCTTCTTAAAGAGGCTTGAGTTTGTTTAAAATAATTTATTTTCATACTGTCAAAACTTAATGAATGTTATATTAATGCTATTATGATTTATTATTATTATTATTATTATAAGTTGTAGTAGCAGGAGGAGAAGAAGGAGGAGAAGTAGTTGTAGTAATAGTAGTGTTATAATTAATAGCTAGAAAAATTTGCCAATATACAATTTTGAATATTATTAATAGCTTTTAACATTATTATATTCAAATAAAACGAGTAAACTTTCCAAAGCAAAGTGACTAAATCCTACGTTTTTAGACCTCGATTTCGATTCGCTTATAATATTAAATAAAGGATTATAGATAACATAAGAAAATAAAATAGTAAATAAAATTATGAATTATGGAAGAATATTGAAATGAGATAGCAATATTTTTATAAAAATTTTCACTACTTCTTACTATCCGTACGAGCTAACGTTTATTGATTATTTTAATGAGGTAGCAATATGCTAGAGGAATTATACCAGAATTTTCATGCGGTAGAGTGGGACACAATTGAGAAAAAACTCTTTGTACATCCATCCGGGATTGAAGGCTCCGACCTCCCATCACCAGAAAGGCAGATTAGATGAGCCTGACATTTATTACTCAGGTGGTGTCCTCTCGTACAAGGTTGTTCGTTGGGAATCAGAGCCGGAACAAAATATTATACAAACACTAACATATTAATGGCAGAGCTTGGAATCAAGCCAAGGTACTTGAGTTTCATATCACAATATTATGTCACCCGACATCTATGAACGAGTAGCATAGCTCCTTTAGTTAGAACAAAAATAAACACAATAAGGCATTTAAATATAAGGTTATTTATAATCTGATAAGAGACGAGTAGTAATAAGGTAGGTATTAGATATTTGTAAAAATTATATCATATTTCCATGTCAGAACATAGCGTTATATAGCTGTTGTTTTTACAAAAAGTTTAATGTCAATTAAATGTTATTATAGCTATATTTTTTTCTCATTGTTGCCGTCCATAAGATTACTTACACCATTAGTCAGTCACACACTCTAGGCCAGGCCTTATCAATTAGATTTTCTAAGGGGCCACTTACATTAATTTTCACAATTATCTAAGGTACTCGAGGGCCGAATTAAAAACAAATAGCAGAAATGAAATAGGGAAAACATTACATTAGGCCTATTTAAATGGACCTCCCTTTAACTAATAATTTTAACAAACAATAATAAATCATTGTCAAAGATACAAATAATATTATGTCCCAACAACCTGGAAATGCATTTGACAGAATTACAATTATTATTGCATGCTAGCCAACCTGACAAATACTTTGGTGGGAAAAGTGGCTTAGGTAGTTTCCGACGTAATCGCAAATCACTGTGATCTTGAATGATCAATCATGAACGAACAGATTCCTATTCTGTCTCTAGAAAAGCATCAAATTTGAGAACAAGCAGATATCTAAGAGTAAAATTTACGTAATTTCCTTTGAATTATTCAAACGGATTTTTCTCTCGTTTCTGACATTTTCATGGTAGATCAGCAGAAATCTCTCTGCTGGCCGGATCTGGCCGCATACTGATAAGGACTGGTCTATCGCAACATACTTGTAATAAACTGTATCATGGATGAATGGAGGGTCGAGGCTCAGTTCTTGGCCAGGGGCGCTTGGGGTAGTTTTAACATATTATAAAATGGATGAATTCTACTCTAGTTACATTTATCATCGTTACTCATTAAATTGGCTTCAGTTTTAAAATTTTACGATTATACACACATTAGCTTTATGTCGAATTTATTTTAAAAAATATATTAATTTGACTAATAGTTTAACTTTTATAGGAGTTCAAACATATTTAACTATTAGCGGCGTGTAGGATAACATTAGAATGAACCTGAAAGAGATAGGGTGTAATGAGATAGACTGGATAGAACTAGCTCAAGAAAGGGATGTGGTACGTACTTTTGTAGGTGCGGCAATGATATTTTGAGTTCCTAATGCCATATGTAGGTCAGCAGAACGGGTCTAGCGTTCCTCAGGTAGAAAATGACTTACTACTAAATTAAACATAACATGACAGTGAACATAATTTTATACCATTTTAACATCACAAATAGGTTTCATTAATTCTTTAGGCCTGTGATATATGTAAGAGATAAAAAAGAGTTTACCATCTTATTTTTCCCTTAGTACGCTTATAAAGATAAATATTTATTATGCTTGTTTAGAAAAATTATATGCACCGGTAGTTACGCAGCCTATTGAAATAAAAGCTTAAGTCAATATCCATAAAAATGATACCAAGCTTCCAAATTGTATGCTTCTTTATTTTGGAGAAAACCTTCTCTAGTGGTCACACTATTTAAGACGTCATGCTCTCAATACGTGTAAAAGCACAAACAAAGGATAGTCGAAGTACGTATGTTCATATAATGTTTTCACTTTCTTTGGTTCTTTTTTTTTCTATCCGAATTCATTGTCACGATATCCAACACATTAGGATTCCTTAAGTACGTAAGTCCATGCCAAATTCAAGCCTAATATCTTTCTTGATTATAGAGATACCAGCGCCAAAGGAATCGCAAATTTAAATGTATGTATTGCATTCCGTAGAATCTAAAAAAACTACCTGCATACACATTTTCAGGTTTCCATAAGTTATATGTATGTTTTACACATATGGAAAGTTTTCACTTTATATGTTTTTTGATTTGAGCGATATACACACTAGTGTTTGAGTAGTTTAAGGAAGCAAACTCGTAGCACAGGTATTTTTAAAAGAAAAAATACATCTCACATGTACAGCCCAAGGTTTTCTTAAGTATACCTCATTCACATTTGGAGTCGTGTTAAGTGCCAGTTGGCAAAAGTTACTATGTATCCATTCAAAAACCATAGTATGAACTATGAGACCATAAATTGATGTATTGTCACTTTTAACAGTCAAAACTTTCACAACAAACAGTTTGTTTTTGGCTACGTTTTTCTTTTAACTGTGTTTACATCTTCTGATAGTTGTCAGTTACCACCCACTCCTATGGTGAATGGGCTCTTTGTAAGCTTATACCAAATTTAAGATTTTTTTTGTACCCGAGCTGATTGTCAAGAGGTATAAAGCGTAAAACTCTGAGTATCATGTAAAAGTAAATGAAATACGTTGGAAGTGCAGAGCCTAAGTGTATTCTAAGCACGTAAGCCTAAACCAAGTTTCATTTTTCTGTTTATTGGCTTTTTAATTCATTCCAAGTGTGTGATCTCATTGGTTAAGACGTCAGGCTGAGAAATGGATACAAACGTAAAAGTCAATGTGCTTTATTTGTTGATTAAAAAACAATGGTCCCGTGGTGCGGATATTGAGGCTTCACTCAGTAAATATGTAAAGTTTCAGATATTCAAGTCTCATAGTTTTGGAGTTAACCACATAGAAGGTCTAGCGGTCAGTGGCACAAAGGTGGTCAAGCCTAAGCCTGAGTTTACCCAAGTACTTTGATGAGCCTAACTTAATTATCAGCTTTCTATAAGTTACATGAACTGGTGGCCAAGCCTAAGCCTGAGATTACCCAAGTACCTAGGCAAGCATAACTTAATTCACAGCTTTCTATAAGCTACATGAACTGGTGGCCAAGAGGTCTTTGACATTAATCTCTAAAAAAGAACTATTTCAAAAGTAAACAAAAAATGTTAAAGTTTCAAAACCTCAGATTGCATCTTACTAGGTTTTTAGTATTTGGATTACCCACACTGGTGGTCATGTGGTCTATGGCGTTAACTTCTGAACCAGTTGCCTTTAAATAGCTAAGTAATTTGTGACCTCGAATACATAATTATTAATGTAAGATAAAATAAATCAAAGGTTTTACCTTTAAATGTGAATAGGAAACAACAAAAAATTATTCTAACTTCGCTTTTAGATTTAAGATAAATATTTCTTCTGTAATTTTTCTTTGGGTTTAAGGTTGATATTTTTCCTTGGTGGTTCAAGTCAGATAGAAAAACAAATCGATATTATTTTGATTAGTATATTATGTTTAGAGAAAATTACTGCTGTTAACGTGGTATCAGACGTCAGACTCACAATATATGTCAAAATGTAAACTAAATTTTTCCAAGGTGCTGATCCTTGCCAAGTTTCAACTTTCTGGGCCTCATGGTTTTGGAGTTTTAATATCTACAGAGAAACGCACAAACACACAAATACACATTTTGTTATCTGACAATTTCAGGTTTAAGTGTTTTTAATAAGATTTGATAGCGATATATAGTGTATTAGTAATATTTTTTATAAATATAAACTAAAAACAGCACGATAAATACAAACATGACAACGGTAAATTTTCACAAGAAAATATTTCCATAAAAACTCCAATATTTCACATTTATAGGCCAAAACATTTTTGTATCCGCAAACAGAAGAAATTGTAAAGTACGAGAGACACTATTTATAAGGAGTTGTGCTATTTTAGAAAACTAGCTTTTTAATGAACCGCCTACTACCGCAAGAGCCCCAATCCACGCTGGTGTGCAGGCAGACTAAACGTCAGGCTCGTCTCAGTGGGCTTCGGAACAGGAGGGCAGGGGTCTTGAACCAACTTATTTTTATCTTGGGGGCTGGGACTATCTATAGGCCCCCCCCCAATATTTCTCAAGTATATTCAAAACCCATGTATAAAACATACATCTCTTACCGTAAGTTTGGTAATTTTAAGTAGTAAAGACATAAATTTATAATAAATTTAATAAAAAAAACTGAAATACCTTAATTTTTCATTTTATTTTTCTCACACGAGAAAAAACTCTTTCACAAAAATATAATAATTTACACTATGCCTAATTGTGATTGCCTTAAATACAAATAATAGCAAAATAGTAAAGGCCAAGGGTAACACTTATTGACCTTTTTGCCACAGTAAAAATAAAAATTGAAAAAATATTCAGAGTCTAATTGTAAGTTTAATTTTAACACGAGGTGGATTTTCAACTTTGGTTCAAATTTAATTTTGGCCATATTTTTATCGATCCTAAAAAATTAAAAACCTGAACATCAATCAAATTAATACGGTTTCTTGTTTTGGTTTGAATAAATTATTTTATTATTTTTAAACTTACAATAAATATTGTTGTGATACTATATTTGATTGTGTACACATGGCTTGTAAGAGAGATACCAAATATTTGATCAATCCTCTTTTAAAGGTCCATTAAGCTGCCTTGCACAATATAATTCTTGACAGGGTTGATACTTACACTTCGTTTACCTTGCATGGTTCAACTATGGCGCAGCTTATACGATAGAATATGTCGGGGGAAGACAAATTCAAACAGTTTCTGAAGGAATTTAACTTTGATAGTAAAAAAAAAGGCAAGGAGCCCTCTAAATTTTTTTTTTTTGAGGCATCAAAATTTCTGGATTATGACCACTATATAATTATCTCAGGGTAATATAATTTATGAAAAAAATTGGTTTAGCGCTACTTAAAATAACTTTTAGAGGCATCCAATCTTAAATTGCTGAAGGAGGACTACTCCAAATATTTTTTAGGATAATATAAATTTAAAAAAATCGAGGTAGATCTACTCTAAATTTCTTTTAAATTAGTATAATTTTCAAAAACTCTCCACTTTTGAGGTCCACTCCAAACACGTTCTAGGGCATCCAATTTTCAAACATTAACTGGGAGGGAGAAAAATTTATATAAAAAAATTCTGGGGCATCCAATTTTTAAATATTAACTGGAAGGGAGAAAAATTCCTAAAATAAATAAATATATTTCCCCTTTCCCCCAGCACACAAATAAGGTTTCACCAACACTTTTAAAAATAACGTTCTTATTTCTCAGAAGTCTTAACTTCATGTCATAGACTTACAATTTGGAATTCTCCCGAAATTAAATTCTCCCTCCGCCCATGAGACAAAGTAAGACTTCCTACCTTTCATGATAAACAGAGTGTACATGGAAAGCAGAGAAAGCCCGTAAAAGTGAATTAATTGGGTATGACACGAGAAGTCAAGGAGAAGTCAGAAAAATTATAAAATGTAATTGAAGTTTTTAATTTTTTTTTCAATAATTTGACAAATACAAAGTAGAGGGCGTTACAAAGTCCATGTGTAAAATAAATACATTTTACCAGCAGAAATCAGCTGGGTTTACTATTGTAATCAACCGTTACCCTGGATGATATATTTCAAAATGAAAGGACACCATAATGTAGGGTCAATGTTTAATCTCCCAGGTGTTTTACGCCCTCCACTTACAGTATCCTTATTGTAAGTTGTGGATAACCCTGGCATTCTTTAAGACCCGTAGCACCTACATAAATATAGGAAATATTTATTTGGTTGTGTTCACTAAACACAATTTAAAAAACTCAAAGTATCTTCTAGAGGCATCAAATTTTAAAAAAATGCCACTAAGTAACCAGACTAAAATTTAATAAAGGCAACTAAATTGCTACAGGTAGTAAATTTGTAAAAGACTTTCAGGCGAGGAACACTTTAAGTAGCTTTTAGAAAATTCCAAATTAAAAAAAATCTTCTGGGTAAGAACCTCTCCAAATAAGTTCTAGAAGAGTATAATTTTCGTAAATTTTCAAGTGTGGACCACTCTAAATAGTTCCTGAGGGCATTCAAGTTTCGGAATTTTTTTGGAGGAGGGCTTCCGATTCCCCTTTTGGCTTTGGAGCCAGGACGTTAAAACATTTTTTTTCCCCTAACCAACCTTATTAAACAAATACCACGGGATAGTATTATTACCTATAAAATGAAAATATATATGGGGCCTACCTATAACTTTTAATTGCTGACCGAAAAAAGGTTACCACGTTCTTCCTCACAGGTTCCTATTATGTTGTGACTATATATAATGACAAAGAAAGACATACAATAATGTACTATCCGTGAAAAATAAACTTCTTTCAAATAGCTTCAAAAGTCATTCGGGATCTAAAATACTACCCTGTTAGGACCTCTGGACTCGCTCTCAGTTGAGCCCCCCACCCCCCACCCCCCTACTTTCAAATATCTTCCGGAGGAGCCCTTGGCTCGTCTAGTCTGGTTTGATACGGTTGGTTAAATAAGTGTTTGAACGTTGAACGGATACACAGAGGATGGTTTATATAATACCCCACGCAAATATGGGAACACTTTCCCTCAATTTTCCCTTTCTCATTTATAATGCTTAAGTGGAAATATGCTGAAAACCTGAATGGGTCGTGGTACACAAACAAAATATTACAAGTAAAAAAGTTTTATTTGATGGCATCCATCATTAATGTTTATTGCTTTAAATAGAAATGTGTATTTCAAACAACATATTGTTTAGGTTATAAGATATGTTAAGTATGCTCATAATGGAAAAATATAGTCAGCTATCTTGTTCAAATAAGGAGTTTTGATTAAAACATTTTTCAATTAAGATAACCAATATATTAATTGTCCTAGCTAATTTTATTACTATCATAATCACATGTTTACATGAGGCTAGAGAGCAAACAAGTAACCTACTCCAAGATGATTTGTTGGAAAGTATTCAAGTAGTCCTTCAGACAACAATTTGTTGATATGGCTAACATTGATATTATTATGGTTGCATGAAACGTTTCAAAATTCCACATCAGACCAATATATTCAACAAGAAAACTCTCTTAGGCTTAATTTCATAAGTGTCAATACTCACTTAATTTCCCATATTTAATATTCTTTGTAAAGATACATAGACAGAATAAAACTTAAATGAAATTTATTATAAAAAAATTGAATTTAAAATATTTAGCTAAATTAAGTTCAGGCCCTCAAACCTAGCAGTCTCAAATAAGAATATTAGGTTAGAGAGTTCCAATTAAATAATTTTACTAGTGAGTAGTGAAAGGTAACGGACTTTATAGATTCCAGTCTTAAAGAGTTCAATCCTATTCCTACGTCCAACATGGCGGAATTGAAACGGTAGATTAAATAATAAGTATTTCTATGCCCAAAATGGCGGTATTAAATAATGCATTTAATAATATTCTAAAGCCAAAATGAGTGTAATAGACAGTAAATTAAATACAAAATATTTCTATGCCCAATATAATGGTGATAATTAACAAATGTAAAATGCTCATATCAACATAGTGACCTCCAACGGTTCATTACATAATACACATTTCCGAGCCAATATGGCGATCTTCAAATATTGAATTTAATCGTAACAAACAAATGCCAGATAGTGGCCTCAAAAGGATAAGTTAACAGGATACTCAAAGGTGACCCAGTAAATATGAATATTAAGCTTACAATAAGTTAAGTTCAAAAACGATAGTTTTGAATAGGTTAACAAAAAATAGTTTTATGCTGAAATATAATTTAAAATTAGGTAAAGGTTATACTACCACAGACAGTGCTTAGCTTACTTTAGTTAGTGGCCCACACAGGCCAACCAGACAAACTATAGCTCTTGAACGTGACATGTGACCCCAGAGATGGATAGAAGGGAAACCAGGGTTGGGTGAGAAGGCAGGGGACATGGCACATGAGTAGGACTTGTGAAACGTTCGACGTTTGCCCAGATCGCTCTAGAAACAAAAGGATCTCTATGTCGATCCTTCTACCAAGATCTTGAACTATCTCGATGTAGATTCCCATGACGTCATCTAGTAAGACGAGCCGCGCTAGTCCTACGCGGCACTGGCTTCATTCTAACGGGAACTTTACACAATTTTAACCTTAAATGAATAGGGGGACACAATTAAATTTTAAGAACGTGGTGATACCCCGACTTCTTGAATTAAAATCTATGGAAGTGTCTGCTCTACCATTTATACTATTCTTCAAAACAAATTTAAAATTGAAAGTTGTGTAAAGTAAATGAACCTTGAGACTGAAAAACAATTAAAACAGATGATAATCCCCAAGAAGAGGAAACTTTATACACATGGTTTTATCGACAAAGAAAAAGGCACGCTCTTATTTCTGGATGAATTTTAAAATAAAAAATAAAATTCTTTTTATGAAGTAATTAAAAAAAATTGAGCAAGTGATGGGTGGTTAGACCTTTTCAACAAACGATTTGGTATACAGTTCTTACAACTGAACGGCGAAAAATTATCCGCAAACGAGTCTGAGATTTCTAACTTCATTTCAACGCTTGAAAACAAAATGAAAGAACAGAAACTTACTTCTGACCAAGTGCATAACGCCGATGAGACCGGTCTGAACAGGTTGCAGCTACCTTGTAAAACTAAGGAGAAAAAGCTGTTCAGGGAAGAAAGTTCTAAAGGAACGGTTAGCCCTTACACTATGTACAACCGCTTTGGGTGAACATACATTAAAACTGCTGATCGTAGGTAACTCTAAGAAACCTCGTTTGTACAAAAACATAAAAATTGAAACATTGCCGGTTGCATACAAAAATCAACTTCGTGCATGGGCTTCTAGGAAGGTTTTCCGTCAGTGGTATTTTGACCAATTTGTGCCGCCTCTCACGAACTTCTTAGCTAGAAAAGGCTTTGCTGTTGTTGATAATTCTCCAAGGAATCCTGATGAAGAAAAAGAGCTACTGGTTGAAACGAAGGCTTGTTTAATCGAGCTTATATATTTAACAAAAACACAACTTCTTTTATCCACCCGTTGCATCAAAACGTAATCAAATGATGAAAGGGCACTATAAAAAGTGCCTTTCACTGACATTATGAACATACTGGATAGTGACATCATGGCAATCATAAAAAAAAGTTCAACATAAAATAAGTTTCCTGAACTCAACTTATGCCTAGAATCACGTTTCTTCCTCTATAATCGTGAAATCTTGGGAAAAAATATTGCCTACACACCTGTTTATTCGTAAGAAGAAAGATGAAGACGGTAACGAGGCTGCGCAGATATCTCAGGAAGGGTCCACTCTATAAGAAGACCCAACAACCAATGAAAAGCGAAGTTGAAAACGTGCTAACTTTAGTTCCCTCAACGTTGCGTGAGGCTAATCAAGACAATGAAGAGGACATTTCATTGGCAGATTTAAGGATATGGATGCTGATCTTGCTGATCGTGAAATCTTAGAAGAAATGAACAGGATGAATGAATAAGATAAAGACGATACGATTTAAGAGGCAGTGGCAACTATTAAATTCAGTGTTTCTTGTGATGAAGCCGTGACAGCTGTGAATAATCTAATGCAATGTGCTGAGGGTGAGGGGCGGAATTTGAGGAATTTTAGTGCTGAAGAAATGCAAGAAGCAATTCACAATTCTTTAGGAAGAAACATATTTTGAAAGCTTATTTAAATTTTAAAGGGAGACCAGCGAGATTACTGTATTCACGTTTTTCTAATACATATTTTAAGTACGGTACGTACTGCACTAACCCTTTTCAATAAATTATTACTTGAGCAGCCTACTGTAATTGTAAAATTGTTGGGAAGAACGTTTAAAGCGTAAAGGATTTAAGGCATATAATTTGACCACTATGCATTTTCCAAATTAAATCTTATGAATTAAACAGTTAAAATGTACTCTGATGTACTAATTTTATATAAGTAATTGGCCTTAAATTATTGAACAGTCCTTAATTATGTATATTTTGGGCAATACGGAATTTTCGATAATTTCGACAGACAGCCAGACATAAATGTCGGATTAACGTGAGTTTGTATGTATTATTTACCAAAGATACCTGGTGTGCCTGGGTAGCCACGCAATGGATTCTTGGAAGGATTTTCTTTGCTTCAAATAGTAAAGAGACAAAATCTGTATTTCTTCTGACCGTGTTTTTAATTAATTTAAAAAAATCAAATCCAAATTTAAAATTCCTGCTTCGACGTGTACATGTTCGTGCAAAAGAGACTACTTATATTTAAATTTTAGACCTCTGCGAGGGGTAGATATCACGCAACACAAACTCTTAATTTTATTAATAGATAATAGAAGAATAGATAAGAAGAAGAAGATTATATGATATATAAAATACAAAACCCAATCACTCAGTCATCACAATATCTCCTAAACCCTGGGCCTGGGAACTTAAAATTTTGTTTGGCAGGAAGGTAGTGGGATTGCCCAAACAACCAGAAAACTCTAAAATTGGGAAATTCCAAAATGGGGCTTAGGGAAATGGGAGGCCTATAACTTGAAAACGACTTTTTAGGTGAGGTAGAAAATTAAAATTAGGTGGAGATGTAGAGAGATAGCCCAATAAATTTTAAAATTTGAAAACTTTTAAATTATTTTAGTATTTCATTCTGCTTTATATATGATACATATATATTTACATATCTATATCTATCTATCTATCTTCTATCTATCTATCATACTATCTATCTATCTATCTATCTATCATCTATCTATCTATCTATCTATCTATCTATCTATCTATTATTCTCTTATCTATGTACGTACATTAAATACAGCCTCCCCTAGTACTATTTATATTGCTAATCTTACATTAAATACCCGATTTCATTTAGACCAGTCTACTACCGTTTGGGTTATACGTTCTGACTTTAAAGAACACGAATTATATAATCAGACAGCATTCGTGAATATTATTAAGTGAAAACATTTAGCTTTAAGAGATAAGTTTTTTTAGTTCAATTTACTAATTTATCTCGCAGGATTCTTGTCAAAACCTTTCTGAAAGTTTTCCTTGAGGTATGTGTGATACAATTTGTTTATTTTGTGAGCATATTAAATTATCATATTTTAAACTTAACAACTATAGATTTTTAAATATTATGATTATACATATATACACATAAATATATAATCATAATATATTAAAAAATATAGTTTTTAACATTAAAATATCTATCATTTTTCCTATTTAAACTTATTGTTTAATGTCCTGCAACTAAATAAAAATAAAACTTTTGATGTTGGATCCATCAAGTTTGCAGCTATGCCACGTGTCTTTTCGCTCTCATTTCGTGTTTAAAAAACCCTTTTTATCCTTGTCACATTATTAGTACTGAATGAGATTAGATGGCATTATAACTGGTATAAAACATATTTTCCAATAATAGTTATAATAATAGGGTTTATATAAATATATGATTATTTAAACATATTATCTGATAGTTTTCCCCCAAAAACCTTTAATATCCCCAAACGAGAATTTTTTTTCAACAAAAGAATGATTATAGAATTTAAAATATTAAGTAGGTACTGTATATATTTCTATGTAGACTATATCTTAGACGTTATTTGAACTTTACATTGAAAAAAACTAATTGATATTCCAAATACACTTTTTAATCTGTCATCATAATTTTATGTTTGCCAGCCATACTTGATCTTTACTAGATGTTTTACTATTTCCACATACATACATCAATATTCATTTGACTACCTTAACAAGTATATTTCAAGACAGATTTAAAACCGCTCCAGTGGCCACGTGGTCTAAGGAACTACTCTCGTGGTAGAATTGATTACCGATGACAGTGAAATGTTGTTCCGAATCTCTGTCGGGTATACTATATTTTTTCTTTTCCAAAATGGTTTTACACTCTCACTCCATGAAAATGCGGGTATATTTCCTCAAAATATAACCATTCAAATCCATAAAACCATTAGCGTAATTAATACCAAGCATATAGAACGAACGGATAGTAAGACGCGGTGTCTAAAAGAAGATAACGTTAAAAAAAATTTTTTTAACTGTTTACTGAAAATAATACTTAAAAATAAGGCAAGGGCGTAGAAAGGGGAGAGTGAGGGAGAGGTTTGGAGTCCTCAGAATCTGATGCCCCCTATGATGATCCATATATACGTATAGAATCATTTAGTGGTTAAATATATTATAACATCTTCAAAAAGACCCCCCCCCCCCCCCCGCCCTTGGAAAAATTAGCTTCTACACTCTTGAAATAATGTGTATCCCGTATTCAAGACACTTTTATTTGTATTTTGTTGTTAGATTTTGATTAATATTCTAGTTAATAATAATATTCTATCAACTGTAGCCTCCAGTAGGATGAACATACTTTTATAAATTTGTGAATGTGAGGAATGCCAGGCCTCCACCGTGGTCGGATTCCACGTTAAACTGTAGGTCCTCCATTTCATCTCACAATCACCCTACCATTGCACATTAGCGTGTGTATAGCCCGAACGGGTAGTAAGACGCGGTGCATTAATAATAATAATAATTTAATTTATAAGTTGCGGCTTATCCTGGTCAAACAAGTATTTTCCAACTCAATGGAACACCTTTGAAAGGCTTTGTGCTTGTGGTAGGTCTTGTCGTTTTTGTTTACTACTACTAGGTCAATGTTTCCTAAGGAGCAATGCTCGAATATCCTAGTGAACGACTTTGAGACCGCGTCATACAAAGTTGATTGACTTTGCCTTGTTGGTTATTTTTGTGCAATGGAATAATTGGCTTGCCATATAAATCACATCACATAACATTTCAAATCTTTAGTAAAGCTACTCTCATCAGTCTTGTGTTTTCAAACGCCAGGCCATTTTCTCTGGTGCCAGATTCTTAACTTTTTTTTAGAAAAAATAACATTTTTATACACACATACTTATTAATTTTTTTTATCACCACGTCTTACTTGTTTAAATTATATGCCGTGTACTAATTAAACTAATGGGTTAAGGATTAGGAAGACTTAATTTATATGTAATTCACCCGCATTTGCGTGGAGTGAGAGTGGAAAACTATTTAGGAAAACCACCCTCAGTGCACCCAACCAGGATTGAACCCCTATCTCCCTTTCTTCAGTAGTTTAAGTCCAACACGTGAGATTAGGCGTTAGACCACGTGGTAACTGAAGCGTGTTATTTAACTAGCTGAAGTACCCATTGTTGACTGAGGTAGCCACGTGATCCCTCGCGTTGGTTACCCCGGGCAACGCTTTTCGTTGCTTCAAAAACATAAAAAAAATATCTTAATCTATTTCTTCCTAACCAGTTTTTAACTAATTTAAAAAAAATGAAAACTAGATTTTAAAACTCCGATTTCAAGTTGCACATGTTAGTGTACAGGGGCTACAAAATTTTTAAATTCCAGTCATCTGCGCGCTGCAGATATCGTGCAACGCTCATGACAAACAAACTCGTCATTTTATGAATATATGTAGTAGATAGGGATCCAGGAAATGGGGGATGGGGCCTACAATTAGGAAAAGCCTTTTTAGATGAAGTATAAAATTAAATTTGGCAGACAGGTGGATAGACAACTCCGAATAGCCAAATAAATATTAGAACTTGAAATTTCTAAGAGAGATTGAATAAAAGGGGGTAGGATGTTAACATTTCAAAAACTAGTAATAAACAACTACCTTCCAGTGGGGTAGAGAATTGAAGTTCGGTAATCAGTTAAAAAAACCCCTCTAAATAAATATTAAATGCTGAAAATGTTTAATTTTTGATAAGGACTTGGGAAATTCAAGGGGATTTATGAACAGATAAAAACACTTTTAGGTGTGGTAGAAAAACTCAATTCGGCAGCCAGGTAGAAATACAACTCCATTTACCTATATTTGTCCTAAAATTCAAAATTTATAAGGAAGACTTGTTTGAATTGTGGTTCGGAGGAAGGGGTGGTGTTAACAAAACCAATAGGAACAACCAATTTTCTGTGTGTTTTCTAATGAAATTTGGAGAATATATAAAGACTACTCCAAATAACCATAAAAACTGAAGAATTTAAATGGATAAAATAGGGAAGGATGGTAGAAATGAAGTTAAGTAAGAAAAAACCTTTTATAGAGGAAGAAAAGTGAGATTTGTCAGGTTGATATAAGAACCACCCCAAACAAAATTAGGCTCTGATCCCTAAATTTTAAAATTAAAATTCAGTAAATGGGGAAGGGGTTCCCCTCAAGATTCCTAAAAATAATATAAAAAACACTTTTTGTGTAATATAAAACGGAAGTTTGACATGTAAGACAGTAGATCTTTCCGGGAGCCCAATAATCTCTAAATAAATCGAGTCTCAAAATTGAACACAGAAAATGGAAGAGCTCTAAATTGACTCACAGAATGTAGAACACTACTTTTCGGTTTGGTTTATAGAATTTAGCAAGCACGTAAATAAACACATTATTTAATTGAATAAATCTTAAGTTTCAAAATGGGAATGTTGTAACTGAAAATGGATTGGGGATGGAGGCAGCAGGCCCAATACTTGAAGTTTTCCAAAATTTATTAGAAAATATTCCTATTGAATGGAAGAAAATTTTAATTTGCCACGTTTGTAAAAGGACAAAACCATAATACCCATAAAAATGTATAATTTTAATTTTAAAATAGAGGGTGGAAAATGGCTGGTAAAAATCTTCTCGATATAGTAAAAAATTTGAATTTTATATAGGCAGACGAAAATTAAATCTAAAAATAAACGAATACAAAAACTAAAGATTAGTTTAAAGGAGTTACTTAGCGCTGCTACAATAATGCTAGAAGTTGAAGGATAGATAAATTAGATCCTAATCTAGCAGTGCACAGCAATTAAAACATACAATTCTAGGGAAGTAGCTTGATCAACTATGGTGCTCTTTTGAAGACCACGATGTTTATTATTCAATGTGTTTCTTTATTAGCGTGTGTCATTTATTTATTCTCTTTGGTGAAATGTGATACTTTTTTTTCCAATATAATTCTGTAGCAAAGTTTATTAGTTTGTGAATCTTATTTATGATCGTTTTTAGGTGAAGATTGCATTGTTGATGAACTGTGTTTGTGGACAAGGTAAGATTTTGTCTAAAACATATAATTTATTTTAGTTTTATTTATCATGATTGGTTTGTGATTGCCATAGTTAACTCAGGATTGTTCAACGAGGAAATTAAATAAAAAAAGTGGACAGCCGATGTTGAACGTTCTTGATAAGTTTCGATAGAGCTTAACCGTACGAAGAACGGGTTAAAGTGCTAGTTGTAGGTTTTATTGGAATTCAGCTTTGTACTGATGTTGTAAAATATAACTCTGGATACAATACGAACACTGACAAATGTTTGTGAAAATATTACGTTCGCACTAACTTTGCAGTTACGTCGTGTACTAGCTATTAATTATTATTTACGTCAATACCAAAGTTATAAACGACTTGAGCTAAGGTATTGGAAGATTAGCTGTAGAAGAAGTGCAGACGCATTAGAATGAGAGGGTATGTTGAAACTCACATTACTAAATCAGATGGGAAATCAACTTCCAAGGCACCCGGCTGGAATTTGAGCCTCAGCCTGCCCATAACCAGTAATACAATACATGTAGTGCCTTACGCCTTATACCCCGTGAACAGTAGTGTGAGATTATATTCGTATGCTTGAATTGTAAATGAAGCCAAATGAATCGTATAAAAGTTATTAGCTAGGTACTCGCTAAAAACTAAACTCGCTACTCTAGAAGATATGTGTGAACAATATTTTGTATAATTGCGTGTCTAGTCACTGAAACTACGTCGGTAGTGGGGGGAAATTTACAAACCGGTCTCATATTTTTAAACCATCTTACTTGTTACGTAATAAAAAAACACGCATTCTCAGGCTCAGTCGTTGATTCAGTGTGTAAGTGGCCGGTTTCCAACTATGTCGAGCTCGCCAACTTTGTTCAACGGGATGAGCTCATCAGGGTCAATGGCTTGTTTCCCGTTTCACCTAGATGCACAATTCGTTGACTGCATCAATACAAGAGTCGGAGGAAATGTTGAGACCATCAACGAATTGGGGTTGGACGCATGCTGTTTGGAAGAACTGGTGGGCAGACTCTACGAGAGCAAACCTTGGTTCAAAGACTCGCTGGAGTGTAATGATATCCACGACGCGGACACGGCACCCTTGTACTTCTCACCTACAAGGCTGTGCTCTGAGAACACTACGACCTGTCTGGGAGAATACTTGGCGGAGGAACGGGAGGTGAATCGTGAGAAATGCTACAAGGCCACGTGGAGGTCAATGGGAGGTTTCGTAACATCCAACGTAGTCGTCGGCGTGCTGGTGACGCTTTTTGGGACGTTATTCAACTGTTCCTTGATCACCGTTTTCTGCAGACAGCGCTCCTTGTGGATAGCCTCAAACTCGTACATCGTGAGTACCTTGCTGGCCGATCAAATCTTCGTGACGTTCACAGTGATCCCGATAACCATAAACGTATTCACCGACCCGATGATACTGTCGAGCGTGGTGGCATGCAAAATTTTTGGGGTCAGCAGCCTTCTGTGCCGTACTGTCACTTTTTATATGACGGTTGCCCTCAGCGTTGAGAGGTACATCATAGTAGTGAACTGTTTCCAAAGCAGGGGGATGTCAAAGGCCCAAAGTACGAAACGTAGGGCGATAATCGTGAATATAGTCATTTGGCTGTTTGGATCCTTGTTCTCGGCCCCTCTATGATACACGGCGCTTCTAATAAAAGAGGTTGTCATTTGTTTCATTTTGACGTTCAAGATAAGGAATTTAATATTATTAACCATTATATTTCTATTAGCCTTCTAGTTCTCCTGTTTCTATTTCCGTTCGTGGCTATTGCCGTAATATACCTAATAACATACATTCATATTCGTGCGTCCGCTTTGACTCACAAAGCTGCACACAGCAGCAGTAATAGCGACACAAAATCCAGGGTGAGAACCGCCAATGTTTTCGTCGCTATCATTGCGATGTTTTGTGTTTGCCAGCTCCCATTGAATATCTACTACACGTGCTTAATGGTAAAGCCATTATTTTTTTTAAGAAATGTGTACTGGGTTACATTCTACCGTGTGGCGCATCGCATACAGTACGTTAATGTCTGCGTGAGTCCTGTCATATTGTTGATTATGAGCTCAGAAATACGGTCACACTTTTTTAACTTTTTTATCCTTCTGTTAAAACAAGGAATATTAAATGGTTTACTAACTTTAATGGAATTAGAACCAATAAATTAGATACTCAATCTCGTGTGAATGGCGCTATTAGCTCGCCTAACAACGATATTCTGTGTGAGGCTATCAACTCACTAAACAACGTTACTGTAAATGGAACTACCTACCCAGCAAACAACGCTATTGTAAATGGAACTATCAACTCACTAAACAACGTTACTGTAAACGGAACTATCAAGTTACCAAACCAAGCTGCTGTAGATGGAACTACCTACCCAGCAAACAACGCTATTATAAGTGGAACTATCAACTATCCTAACGCAACTATCAATGCATCTGTTGGTCTGTCCTTGTTAGTGAATGTCACAGAAATTGCGAACTTGTCCAAGTTGACAGCGATCTCTGTAAGTGACAGTTTATCTTGTACAACCATCATTACAGACGATGAAGGTGAAAAAGTGAGTTCACCAAACTATAATCGAGCGCAAAGCCATGTAGGATAATATCAAGACAGATTAAATTTATGAATAATGTTTAGAGGATAAACTAACAACAAAGGTTTAACTGAGCATGTGTTTGAAATACAATATAATCGAAAGTATTTAATTTATCAAATGATATACATACAAGACCATAATATCAATGTCATCATTGCACAAACAAACAAAAATAACCTAATTTTATTAGGCTTATCGAGTTCCTTCTCTAGTTTAATTTTGTGCCCGACGTATTTATACCTTTCGGGCTATCCGCAGATTTACATTGAAAATGTAGGAATGAGGAAGCTAGAACTTAGAAGAAATGTACACGCATTTTTGTGGTGGGAGGATGGAAATATATTTAAGGAAAAGCACCCAAATAAAGTCTAATGGGGTTTTAGCCCCGGCCTCATGGTCACTTGAAAACATGGCGAAGTTAATATTTTAACCTGCGTGACCACCAATGCGGGTCCTACTCTAATGTGGTACTATAAACACACATTAGCTTAAATATATAAAACCCTAATTTATATTTTAAATACGCTCCATCAGTCCACAAGTTTATCCATATATTTAAAATAAAAAGGGTAGGTATGAGGAAAGTAAAATTTAGAAAAAATATAGTAGAATTTTCGTGGAGGCGGAGTGAGAAACCATTTAGGAAGGCTCGTCCATAGAACACCCGAACGGGATTCAAATCCCTGCCTTCCTTTCCCTGAAAACCAGACTACACAAGTTTAACATTTAGACCGTGTTCCCACCAGTGCGAATGACACAATAAATATTAAAATTTATTAGGACCAATGTTTGAAAAAGGAACATAACACAACTAATTTTAAATATTACACTTATATTACAATATTTCATTTTTTAGATATGTTCAAACTCTACTTGTGTGTTTGCATGTTCTCAACTAAACCAGTGAGAAAGAAAAAACACTAATGAAATAATTCATAGAATTAAAATAATACAAGTCACCAACTACGAGTCCCAGTGATAATACCCAAACAAGGTAGCCAGCACAAAATATATTTTCTCAAGCTTAATTTTAAATTTTAAACTGTAATAATTCCATTTTACCTACTTTTCTTGAGGGTAGATTTCTATGGAATCACAACAGAAAAAACTTACACGCCTTGATGAACATTTAATAC
Source organism: Timema podura (assembly GCA_033556935.1). Classification (NCBI taxonomy): domain Eukaryota; kingdom Metazoa; phylum Arthropoda; class Insecta; order Phasmatodea; family Timematidae; genus Timema; species Timema podura. Next base: position 5,265,477 of record JAVRXN010000009.1, on the reverse strand, counting down.
TTGTAATCCATTTAAAGGGCCCTCAATGATATGTTTTCATAAGTAAGATTTCACCCTCCTTAGTTTACACACCCTAGTAATAGTAACAGTATTGAAACCCCAATAACATCAAAATAATAATTGTATAGTACAATACAAAGGATTGTTAAAACAATGAATGAAGCCTCGTTTATTATGTAACACGTTGGGAGACAATCAATATGGAAAATTATGCTGCGTTTACTGTGCCAACTTGTTGGACCAACATCCTAGGTCCTTGGCTAGTTTTTAATCAGTCTACACATTTATAGCCATGGATAGTGACGTATTACTTGCCGTTTCTTCATTTATTGTGTTGACAGGAAGTGTACTGTTGAAGAAAAATACATAATGTAAGAAACGGAGGGGGGGTCGAAGTTTTTTGCTAAACGTCGAATCGAAGGTGCGTACATGGGAAATGGAGAGGGAAAATGTCGTGACTCCAGGAGAAAAACTTGCTACAACACTGCGCTTAGTAGCAATTGGAGACGACTATGGGAGTCATGTATAGTCACAAAACACGTGCTTCGCCAAGGTTAGAGACTGATTCAACTCGATTGCGCATGCGCAGAACCTCCCAACTCGGCCATCATGTTGGGTTGGTCGTTTATTATCTCCAACAAACTATCCAACACAACCCAACACAACTTGTTGTCTCTGAGCGGCTCTCCCAACACCAACAACATGTTGGCCTACATCCCCAACAAGCTGGGAGTGCGTTTATATTGTAACACAACTTGTTGGGATCGTGTTGGCCGACATGTTGTGTTACAATATAAAAGAGGCTTTAGTGATACCACCCACTTCGGTGCCCGCGTGGTCTAACGCGCCACTCTCGTGTTGGACTGGATTGCAAAAGACGGGGAAATCGGGGTTCGATCCCGGTCGGGTGAAGCAAATGCGGATGTATTTCCTCTAAATTAAACCTTCATAATGCCTTACCCATTATTGTGAATTAGTACATAGGCGTACAACCCAAACCGATAGTAAAACGTGGTGCTAAAAAAAATAGTGATACCGGTAAAACTAAATACACATCCAATGCCAATTCTAGTCTGCATCCACTTGAACGACTCATTTTGGTATACTAGTATACGAGTATACTATTAATTCTTAAACATTTCCTTAAAGGGATCACTTGTTAAGAGCTAGAGGCACGCGGACCACCCCACCCAATGTTCCCTTGTCGAGGCCTAAAACTCTAGTAATGTACTGTACGATTTGTCAAGCAGACTTTTTTTATTTTGTACATTTCAAAAGTGATACTAGCACTTGTATTGCAAGTTTTGTTGACTTAGCGGACTTTTGACGTCAGCTTGGTACTCTTTCACATTCCTATTATTTATATGATCCCTGTGGCCCCGTCTGCGGACCCCCTCGAACTCTACTACGGACCACAGTCTGAGAACCACTGCTGTAGATTATAGTATTCTAATACCGTTTACTAAGGTTGAAACAGTATCGCGTATTCTTCGAAGCAGAAAGAGGTAATCTTTTATAAAAAAAAACACTTTACCTTCTCGAGATATTGTGGATGGAGCTAGGAGTATGGGGGTGTAAAAGTTGAATGTCGATAGAAAATTATATGATTTACTTTGTTATATATGTATTGGACCTTCATTTGTTTATATCTATATATATATAAATAGGACCTTCATTTGTATATATATAAACAAATGAAGGTCCAATTTATATACATATATAACAAAGTAAATCATATAATTTTCTATCGACATTCAACTTTTACACCCCAATACTCCTAGCTCCATCCACAATATCTCGAGAAAGTAAAGATTTTTTTATAAAAGATTACCTCTTTCTGCTTCGAAGAAAACTCGATACTGTTTCAGACCATAGTAAACCATAGTAAATATATATAATATATATATATATAAACAAATGAAGGTCCTCTCTCTATATATAAACAAATGAAGGTCATATCAAGCGCGCCTTACTGCCTGCTCAGGTTATCCGCATATTTTGTATGCATCTTCCAATTACCACAGGTGGTCAACTGGCCCTTTGACCATCCCTCCCTCTGAATCTGCTTGTGTATGTTTTGAGTATCAATGGAAACTACTTAGTAAAGAACATCTTCAGTATACTCTGCCGGGATTATATCCGCGATCTTCCCTGCCAAAGAAATGCCAGACTGGATGAGACCGACACCGGTGCGTGTGACGAACTATCGACTGAACTAAGGTGTCGGATATAATGTAAACACAGTTTGGTGTACTGGTACAGACCATAAAAACCTGACCTTACACGCACTGAGTGGCGATGGTCCTAGACAACTACAGGTACAACCGGTTTTTAATGAGGAATTGACCTTTCTATTGCATCACGACTGTCAAAAAAACTTTTTTTTTATTTTTCGTATCGCCTAATTAACTATCTGGACTATCCCATTTCATTACACTATTTGACTAGACATGATGAAGGTAGAATTTTTTTAGGAAATGTTATCTACTTTGCATGGAGAAAGAGTGAAAACCTTCGAGTAAAATTCAATCTCAATACGCCTGGTCGGAAGAAGTCAATACCCGACCTTGTCATCGGAAATTAAACTGACAGATTGACGTTAACCCTGCACGTACACCACTGCGGTTATAATATATGTTTAAAGTGTTACAGTTTTGGATTGTAAAATTGATGTATACATATTAAGAGGAAATAAAACGTAATTTTGGTTTAATTACATTATTTTAAGCATTTTAGAAATAAATAAAGTATTTAGATATTATTCAAAATTCACTGCAGTTACGTGTGGCTCCTATAGTCTTTTTTAAATGGAAAACCTTCCTCTTTGTGCGATAAACAATTTGTTTGGATCCCGTGATTGATTCCCCGTATCCAGGTGTCACTTTTCAATTAATTAATTTGGAGTAGACTAAATCTGTTGACATTATATTTTTACTGAGATATTTAACACAAGTGTAATTAAAAGCTTACCTAATGGAGTATAGTAAAGAGGAACATTCCAAAATTTGTCAACGTAGATGAGGATGTTGTGTTCAAATAATTCCAAGGAGATGTAGTCCCTTAAAGCTGAAAATACATATGAATCGTTACCAATTAGATTTAGTTGTCCATCTGACAACTCAGTCAGTAGCGCTTTTGTGTATTGAATTATGGGTTTTGGGCTCGATTCCCAGAACGGACGAAAAAAATGCATATTTGTGAAATTTATGTTCCCTCTTTCACAATCGCTAATTAATGTTCAGAGGACTGGGTGCTGTGTCTAACTAAGAATTAAGTTATTTTAAAGTTGGGTGCCAATATATCTACTCAGCTCATAAAGTGATTCTTAAATGATCATATTAAAAATAAATTGCACATTTTTCTTTTCAGAGCATGTGTCGGGATTTTAACGTGTGTGGTTTGTAATATGTGTCTAAACGTAGAACAATTCAACATAAAAAATTAAATGTTGCGATAGTATTGATACACAATACATGCCATATAATAATGCCCCTTCAATGAAGATTATTTTAAATTCAATGATAGTTGAAATAATAGCAAAATTTATAGTTTTTAGTAGTTCTTAAAAATAATAGCAGGTCAGCGTATATTCTGAACAGGTAGTAATACGTGATGCTAAAAGAAAATAATAAAATCCATCAAAGGAAAGGACAGTGGGAAGTATAAACAAATATTTAATTGTAAAATTAAATTATTAGTTTTATTTCCTTAACAATGTTTAAATATGTATTTCAACATGACAACAAAATATCAAACAGTTATTGTAACAGTTTTAAGGCCACATTGAAAGTATGTAATATTATGAAACACTTCTCCTATACGATATAAAACACACATAAATACACTTTACATGATTCGATTTACAAGTTTCAATCATTACCATGCACAGCAATAAGTTCACATTTATTCATCTGAGACGGCTCATGGATAGCGGGAAATGGGGCCCACAAAATTAATGTAGATATGTTTTTTGAACATAGTAGTACTCCTCAAGAACCTGTTTCACTCCGTGCATGACGCACACATTAGTTAATTAATACCATAGACCAAGCAAGGGTAAGCCTGATTGTTGGTTTCTGCTCATGAAGCCAATATTGAATGCGGATTGCCAGCTGTTTGGAAGCAAAACATTACATACCTTATATGTTTAGTGATGGGCCGTTTGAACTAAGAAGTCAAAATTCTCTTTAATTAGTTTTTAAGTTCGATTAAAAATATTAAACGTATTATATTAAATAATATATGGTAATACAAATAATAGATTACGGTAAATAATATAATATGGTAATAAAATCATAGATTACGATAAATATGTTTTGAATTGATTTTAAAAATATGAAAATAATTTATCTGGTGTGAGTGACAGATTTTCTCCCAGATAAAAAAAACAACTACTAAACAGTTCTACTGTATGTACCCCCATTCTACCAAGCTTGCCATTCTTCCATTAGAGACGTACGACCTCTTGGTCCTAGTCAGCTGTTATCATTGATGGCCTCACGCATGAGTTACTGGACAGCTATGACTAGCTTGACTAGCTAGCTACCTTTACTTAAACATAAGGTTGATACATCTAGAACCTGGCAATACATTTATATGTGGTAGCCTGTAGTCTTCATTCGAATACAATGGAATTGAGATGAGGGAAACCTATTTTATTCATTTAAAATAACGTAGAAAAATTAAATAATATACATTTTTAGAGTAGAAAAATAAACTTTTTCACTTATTCCTATCTCACTGTTAAATAATGTGGTAAGCTATTTTTGACTCAAGCTCTGCTTAGAGAATAATTTAATTGTACATCTAATTTACCGGTTAGTCTGCTGAAAAATGGGCTCTTGAGGCACACCTAGTGGAGTAGGTACTAAGATTCAGTGGAAACACTCAGAAATTTTCCACTATTTAAGAAGTTGAATTTTCGTAAAATGGCTCGCAGCCAATTTGAAGTTTAAAGTTTCTATATGTCCATATACATTTAAGTGTCTTGCATTTTAAGTTTTAAAAATTTATAACTAGCCCATTTTCAAAGACCTTCCACCCTGAATGCCACAGTTATGAACTGTGAATTTGAAAAAGATAGATAATCTTCCCCATAGAATTAAATCTGATTTTTGTCTGGGTCACAACAAAAATTAATATTAAGAGGAGTGAGAATTGTGTTAATGGTTTTGTAACTTTATAGCTATCACGTGACGCCCCTAATGTGATCTCGATCAAATACACATCTTATTCAAAACAACAACGTTAAGACGTATATACAATCATTGGTTTTATCCAGACGCAGATATTTTGGGGTTGAGGCTGATGGTTAAAATTGTTCAGGACCAGTCAATCTTAGCTCTGTTTCCAATTATCCTTGAGCCTTTCCAGGATTTTTGTTTTAGTCCTTTTTTGTAACAACATTTTGAAAACTATTAACTAGTCTAAATAGTAAATATGGTTAAAGTTCCATTCAGTTATATTATTAATTTATTTCGGTTAAAATAATCAAAGTCACCTATACTTATAAAATTATGATTTTAAATCCCCCTTCTTCATTTTATTTTTGTGCAGGACACTAGTTATTAGATCAGTTAAATTAAAAGTATTTTTATTAATAAAAGTAATATACACACAATCTAAGATTGATGATTCACACAAGGACATTATAGATTATAAATGGCCAAACCCCAAGAAAAAAAATGTTTGTGTTTCATAGGTACATTTTTACTCAAAAAAAGGCTAATGATTTCATCGTTATTATGTTATAATACGTCAGGTGCATTAAGGGTTAGGAGAAGGAATGAGCTCCCTAAGAACCGTTGGCTATAGGCCTAGCTAGATACTTTGCTCTATGACTATCTGGTCATTTCGGGTAATCCATATAATTAAATGTTTTAAACACATTACAAACTATGGTTAATTATATGTCATTTGAGAACGTTCAGAAACGAGATTCATTTAGAACCTTCCATGTATAAAATTATGTAAGTAAAACAAAATTAAAAGAGATGTTTGTAAAAAAAAGAAAAACTTATGATCAATTAAATTGTTAGCTTGGTTAATTTAACATTAAATTTTGTACCAAATAATAAAATGATATTGGCATCATAGTATAAAATAAATATTCATACATTCAATATTATTTTTCTAAAATACATTTTGCAAGTGCATATTATGATTTAGTATTTTGTGATGATAGATAAATTAACGTACTATGGCCTCTAAACTTAATAATAAATCTAAGAGAATAAATAGATTTCATACTAGACATTCAAAATAGGTTTTATAAAAGATAACACTACAAAATATAAATTTTAATATTAACAATAATAGTAATAGTAATCATAGGCTATTAATGTTGCACAGTATAACTACATTATTTATGTTGTTTATTTGAGATTTACATGAAAATTGTTTAGTAAATGCTTAAAAATTTAATGTTTTATTTTTATACAAACGTATTCCTTGCAATATTTTTACTCTCATAGGTACTAAATACTTAAACAAATACTCCAATTTATTGATTTTCTATAAATGTAGTCATTGTCTCAAAGGCGACTGAATAGATTATTATTAAAATACAACAATTTTTACAACATCTTTTAAAATGTTATACTTAGTTTAGTTTGGAAGCTTTTAAAATAATAAACTAATTCATTAAAAAGGCTTGAATATTATAAGTAGCATTATATGAATAATAAGACATTATTCTTTTAAGTTTTATATACATTACAAGCAGACACCAAATTTTGAATAGTAAGAATTAAAAAAAAATACTACTAAAGATACCATAATTAATGTTTGAAAACAATCTTGAGGAGATTTTTTTTCTTTTCAAATTGATGAATTTAATAATTTCTTATTATATAAATATATGTATTTATCCTATGTGATTGCGATGTTAGTATATTTTATATAATTTCATTGCAATAATTATCTGTATAATGTATATCTTGTATAGCAAAAGATTTTAAATATATCATATTTTCTTTTAAAACACTTTAAAAGATAATCTATCATGACACTTTTACACAATCACTTATCAACTACTTATTAAAACCAAGGTAGATCACGCATATGGTCACAATATAGTGAATACTTAAATTGAAAAATATGTTATTTTTTTATTAAAGTCATAATATTGTCATGATTGATCTCATTGAGATCCATAACGACAGTAACTTAAATTGTAATCCATTCATAAGAGTTTTATGTAAAATCCCTACCATTATATTTAAAGTTCTTTGGTACATGGTGTATTGATTTTAAATCACGTTTACGACTAATTTCCAGCTAAAATAGTGCACTGAAAATTTTCCTCAAAGAATGGAAATTATGGTCTTGGATATTTATTTTTCTCAATGTACATAAAACACGAGTTTATATTGTAGATAGTAAAATATAAATGTTTGTTAATATTGGTGTCTACACTTTTAGTAATTGACAGGTTTTTAACTAATAATTGTTGAATGGTTATTTTAAAAGTTTTGCAACGTTTCTCACACAGCTTACTTTCACCATAAAATATATGTTATATTCTATTAACTAATTTCAAAATAACACAACTAGATTTGTAATAAGAATGTTTGAAATTAATATAAAACATACATTCCCCAGTATAGGCTTCATTTTAATAATTGTATATCATTTTATATTCTAGGAAAAAACTCTTCCCTTTAGTGAATAACAAATTAATGGCACTTTAGAATTGACATAAGACATATCTAATTTAAATTTCTCATTATTTTTGAAAACAATATGACAGTATAATTTGTTATTTTTCTTCAAGAGTTAATTTTGAGTCCTGTTAAGAATCAAATCGTACTTAAAATGAATAAAACCAGCTGACTAGTTTGAGTTATTCTGAAAAATATTTGTGAGCCATCTTTAGATAGGTTATTAAAATAATGTGCTACTTTTGTGTTTCTTATCCATATTCTTAAAAATTGGACCAAAGTCAAACGCTTTTTGAATCAAAACATGATTGACTAAAAGCACTCATTAAAAAACTTTATCAAGTAAAAGTTTATTTGCACTTGACTGGAAAAAGAAATAGGCTAAACGTTTAAACTAAACTTAGTCAATATATAGATTCAAGGTCATATTCTGGTTCAGGAAGTCCTCGTTCTCAGAAATCAATGTCCCAGTTTGACAATTCGTCGGGTGGGATATCGATATCTTTAGGATATGTGTCGAAATTTGCAGTGTCAGTTGGTCCTCGTATCTAAAAAAAAATATTTATTTAAAATTAGAATTGATATGTACTTTAATTATGATAAATAATTAATTCTCTAGTCCACATTACATTTTTACCTCCTCCAAAGAAATCTACTTTTCAAACACAACAAAAGATTTTTAATTAAGTTTCATGGGGACTGTACCTGTTGAACTATTGGTCCAGATAGAGTCCTCTGCTTTAGGCCATCCCAGTCAAAACCTTGAAACCATCTGTGAAGGAAACATTATTTATTTAGATTATTTAAAGCACACTTTCTTAGCCTTCTAATAATATCAAAACAAGACATACCAAACCGTTAAATGGATTGAAAAATATTGTTTTCCACTGAGTCTCACTAACCGTTCGGGCTGTAAGCATAAAGAAACAATTTTTATAGTTTCAAAATATTTTTTACAGGCAAATAGTATTGAAACGATGTACTGTACCTTCCTTACCCCCCTCACTAAAATATGAGTATAGCCCAGACATACAAAGTATTTCTAAACTCTCTTCTCAAACCTAAACTACATAATCTGTGGGTAGAAAGAAACAGATAATCCTAGTAAAAAAAAGTCCGGAAACGTGATCGTGCACTACTAAATGAAAGCTTAAGAGAGCAAAAAAAAAAAAAACCCAGAAGTAGGCAGCTGTATGTACGTATATGTACAGCAAATTGCATATCACTAGCACTAGGAGGACAGATGTGCTTGGTCTTGAGCAACGTTGCCAAAGTGTGGGGCCCGTGTTAAATACAACAAACAAATACTGTTGTGACAAGTCTGGGAGAGAGTTTGGAATATCCGCTGTGATGTGTGCGCCTAGTGATACGCAACTTGCTGTACACGTACGTACTTACAGCTGCGTACTTCCGGCGTTTTTGCATCTAACTTCAACTTTCGTTTAGTAGTGCAAGATGACTTTTCCGGACTTTATTTTACTGGGATTATGTATTTATTTTTGCCCACAGATGCTGTGGTTTAAGTTTGAGCCGAGAGTTTAGAAACACACTGTATAGTAAAACATAGAGTACGAAGTGCATATATATTATATAATCGATATAAGCAGCAAAAAAAACTAAAACTAAATAAATCTTATATTTTTTTGGTGAAGTGGCGTCTTTAGAATTACGCTTTGTAGAAGGAGGGGGATGGATGTTCTTTCAATAAATATAATTATATTACTATTCTATTAACAGTTATATTATTATTTTAACTAACATATCCCCACTTTAGTGGCCGCATGGTCTAAGGCACCACTCTAGCAGTAGACTGGACTGCTGATGACGGTGATATTGAGGTTCGAATATCGGTCAGGTGTACTGAAGATTAAAAAAAATTGTTTTCCACTCTACCTACATGCAAATGTGGGTACACTTCCTCTAAATATAACCTTATTAATCCCTAAAACCATTAGAGTAATTAGTGAATAAGCGTATAATCTGAACGGTTAGTAAGACATGGTTCTAATATATTTATATATATATCGTATATCTAACACCTTCCAACAAACCTGATCAGTTTATTCCTGAGGTAAAAGTAGAAGGATGGATTGATATAAACAGCCCGGGGTCCATCTCAAATATCAAAGGTGGAATATGACCCTAGAGATCGAGGTAAAGACGTTATTATGTGAGGTATAGTGAAAACTGCTAGCGCTAGTAAAACGACTCTTTGCGTACTAGTTATTTGAACCGTGAGCATTAATAAAATGAGTGTATTGTGCTGTACCTGTTACCCACCCCCATCATCCCCGGTCAAGGAGGGAAGATAGTGAGGATCAGAGGGGGGGAAGGGCCTAACGTACACACTACACAATGTACGGCCCAACGATACTGGCTGCCTACCTGGCAGGCATTAACACTTGTCTTTGAAATCAAACATGTGTTCTTAACACAAAAACGGGGAGAGCTAGACAGTAAAAAATTAGAAATACTAATTCTTACATATTTTATTGCAGAAATAAGGGTGGAAGCCCCCATTTTTACATGTTGGGGTGGGTAACAGGTACAGCACAATACACTCATTTTATTAATGATCACGGTTCAAATAACTAGTACGCAAAGAGTCGTTTTACTAGCGCTAGCAGTTTTCACTATATCTCACGTAGTAACGTCTTTACCTCGATCTTTAGGGTCATATCCCACCTTTGATATTTGAGATGGACCCCGGGCTGTTTATATCAATCCATCCTTCTACTTTTACCTCAGGAATAAACTGCTCAGGTTTGTTGGAATGATTCAGATAAATGCTGTATATAATATTATATTATAATACCATAGTTCCACAGTCGATAAATGATTTTACTGTCTGAATCAGAAACTAAAAAATACATTTTTTCAGTGTCGTTGGGAATGTATACTCAGAAAGCAGGGTTATCCTTTGTTTCAGTGTTGTTGGGAATGTATACTCAGAAAGCAGGGTTATCCCTTGTTTCAGTGTTGTTGGGAATGTATACTCAGAAAGCAGGGTTATCCCTTGTTTCAGTGTTGTTGGGAATGTATACTCAGAAAGCAGGGTTATCCTTTGTTTCAGTGTTGTTGGGAATGTATACTCAGAAAGCAGTATTATCCCTTGTTTCAGTGTTGTTGGGAATGTATACTCAGAAAGCAGGGTTATCCCTTGTTTCAGTGTTGTTGGGAATGTATACTCAGAAAGCAATGTTATCCCTTGTTTCAGTGTTGTTGGGAATGTATACTCAGAAAGCAAGGTTATCCTTGTTTCAGTGTTGTTGGGAATGTATACTCAGAAAGCAGGGTTATCCTTTGTTTCAGTGTCGTTGGGAATGTATACTCAGAAAGCAGGGTTATCCTTTGTTTCAGTATTGTTGGGAATGTTATACTCAGAAAGCAGGGTTATCCTTTGTTTCAGTGTTGTTGGGAATGTATACTCAGAAAGCAGGGTTATCCCTTGTTTCAGTGTTGTTGGGAATGTATACTCAGAAAGCAGTGTTATCCCTTGTTTCAGTGTTGTTGGGAATGTATACTCAGAAAGCAGGGTTATCTTTTGTTGTTTATGTGCCTAAATGATAGAGAAATATCGAAATATAAAGTGAGCTTGGTGAGACTGAAGCACGTTAATTTCTACAAATCCAAAACAATACTTGTCTAGTTTATTTTATTTTTGAGGGGGAGGGAGAGGAGGAGTTTAAATTAATATTGGTCTATAGTGAAGTCACTCTTATGGTTATTGATGATTACTAAAAGGACCTGAATTTCTATTTGTTGTAAAAATCTCATAAAAACCGATCTTATGTCCACGTACCGCTTCATCTCTTCTTAATTAAGACATACTGATGTAAATAAGATCCAACCATCTTATACTGTATTTGAAAACAAGGGATTGCATTAGAGCTCATCCCTCCTCCCTCAGCCTAGTATCGGATCAAATAGCGTTTGTGTCCATGTGTTGTGTATCGAGGTAATGGGTGGAAACAAGTGCCCGCTTTAATTATTGGTGTTCCTTTGAGTCAGGCAATTTCAACCTTTCCTTATAGAGTAGCTTGGACAGTGGCATGCTGCCCTTTCTTAGGATACATGCTGCAGTCTGTCATTAAGCTAAATTAATTCCTAGAGAGTGGCATGCTGCCCTTTCTTGGAGTAAATGCTGCAGCCTGTCATAAGCTAAATTAATTCCTAGAGAGTGGCATGCTGCCCTTTCTTGGAGTAAATGCTGCAGCCTGTCATAAGCTAAATTAATTCCTAGAGAGTGGCATGCTGCCCTTTCTTGGGATACATGCTTCAGTCTGTCATTAAGCTAAATCAACTCCTAGAGAGTGGCATGCTGCCCTTTCTTGGATACATGCTGCAGTCTGTCATAAGCTAAATTAACTCCTAAGAGTGCATGCTGCCCTTTCTGGATACATGCTGCAGTCTGTCATTTAAGCTAAATTAATTCTAGAGAGTGGCATGCTGCCCTTATCTTGGATACATGCTGAGCTGTTATTAAGCTAAATTAAATCTAGAGAGTGCATGCTGCCCTTCTTGAATACATGCTGCAGCCTGTTATTAAGCTAAATTAACTCTAGAGTGCATGCTGCCCTTTCTTGGAGTACATGCTGAAGTCTGTCATAAGCTAAATTAACCCTAGAGAGTGGCATGCTTGCCCTTTCTTGGATACATGCTGCAGCCTCTCATTAAGCTAAATTTATTCCTAGAGAGTGGCATGCTGCCCTTTCTTGGGATACATGCTGCAGTCTGTCATTAAGCTAAATTTATTCCTAGAGAGTGGCATGCTGCCCTTTCTTGGAGTAAATGCTGCAGCCTGTCATTAATGTACATTAAAAATTATTGCTATTTATAAAAATATAATTTTTTTGTTCAAAACAAAGAAATGTGTATTTACTAATTAAATATACAAACAAAAATTGTAAACTATTTGATTACATTTACGTAAAAATGTTCCAAATTTAAAAAAATCGTGTAGAGGCACACATGGTTAAAGGTTTGAAGAACATTTAAAAATAACTAAATTACACATAAATCCAAGTCCTGATTATTATAATTAACCTACTTGTGTTTCTTGATATCCTGTATCCCCCCTCGTTGGTACCCCAGTCTCTCGCTAGGAGCGTCCCTGCACAGCCTCTTGATGAGAGACTGCGCAGCCCTGGTGATGTGACGTGGGAAGTCCACCATGTCAATCCCTTTAAGTATCAGGTTGTACGTCTTCATGGGGTCCGCCGCCGTGAATGGAGGTCTGCAAACAACGCCGTTTCTGTACACTTTCTAAACGGTGCATATTTCTGATAGTACATACATCAGGGATGAGTACTTTGAATCCCTAGAATCTTTAAGGGTGTTCAAATGAGATCTGTACGATTTTTAATAATTTGGGGGGGGGGGGGGGGTTAGGGGAGCTGGTACTCTCTTGGTTAACAAACTTTCGTTATAAAATAAAAATATTATTGGGAATCTTCTCTAATATGTTGGTTAATGTATAAAAATGATGTAATATTTATTGAAGATAAAATAATGAATTAATAAGTCCTCAGTACACTTCAATTAAATACCTTAAAGTTGTATTCATAGCAATTAAGGGATTAAGAAAAGTCTACAAATTTTTTTAGAATAAAAGTATGTTAGATAAGTGAAAACAAAATGGTTTCCCAACCAAAATTAAAATTATAAAAAATATACAAAATTTGCTTTTACATCTTTAGAGGATATTCAATATCCGAGGAGTACAATCTATTCAGATTTGAGGTTTGAATAAAAACTATTATAACATTTAAATGGTGACTGGTGGTCTAGGGGTAAGGTGTCGAATTCTGTGCTAACGTCCGGGGTTCAATCCTCGTTCCAGCACAGATTTATCTGATTGCCAAACCCTTCCTTCACCTATGACAAGATGTGTATTAATCACAATTTGTGAATGTGAGGAATGCCAGGCCTCCACCGTGGTTCGGATTCCGCGTTGAGCTGTAGGTCCTCCATTTCATCTCACAATCACCCTACCATTGCACATTAGCGTAAGAGCGTATAACCCGAATGGCTAGTAAGACGCGGTGCTATTATTAATAATAATAATAACATTTAAATATGACTTTTTTAAAAATTATTATGGTGTTCAATTAATACTAGTGATAACACTCGATACTAGTATGCCTCACCATTAATAGTCCCACTGAATCTGTGTCAAACGCGACCAACATTTATTGCGGTTTGAACGTAATTTGAGCAATTAAAATTGTGCAGACTAACCAGTCATCATTGCTGGACAGCACTTCGTTGACCACCGACACCCCCGCCCCCTCTTTACACCGTTAGTGCTGTTGCACACGTACCGATATTATCGGTGTCGGCACCTGCGCCGGCGCCGTTATCGTTGTTACACCGATACCGGCGTGGGTTGTTGCACACACACCGATACTATCGCTATCGGTACTTGAGAGGTATAGGCAGTTTTGTGGATGGTGGTGAGCAAACAACATTGTTCCCATGTAGAATAGGAGGTTTCTTTTGTTGTGTTTGATTAATCTCCGGAGGAGGCAACGTCGTAACCGGAGAGGAAGAGAATTTTGGGTGCATCCTATTGTAGCCGCAAGGACTCTTAGCACTTACCAACTTTTATTTGCTCCTTTCTGTCTAGTTGTAAGAAATTTGGCTCCAAGAAAGAATACACTTCAAGCCAAAGTTTGTTTTTCATCTCCCGGTCCTTGAATTCCTCACTTGTTTTGTCCCATAAACACCCTCTGCTCTCCACTATGTCACTATGTTATAACTTGAATTTACTAGACATTTTACTCAAAAGTAGAACGGAGGAAACGAACGCGCAAGCACATAACCTCACGAAAGACAAAACCAAACAATGCAAGATGACAGCTGCAGACTAGTGGCCAACTGTTCTGCGCACTGATATCGGCGTATTTATCTAGGGGACCGCCGACATGGCTCCGACATGTCGGTAGTCGTCACGATAATGCTGTCGTGTCAGCATCGTGTGCAACAGGGCCATAAGATTACATGGATTCTCACTACCACCGATATCGGCGCCTGCACCGACACCGATATTATCGGTACGTGTGCAACAGCACTAAGGGACATACATTTATATATGTTCATGTATACAGGGTGGGGTGAAAACAATTAGACGAGATATGACGAGGAAAGTGATGGACAACCTGCTGAGGTCTGTCTGACGGCCGGTGGGGCTCACCTGGTTGAAATTATCTTCAAAAAGTAAAAGAGTGTAACGTGTAGTTTGCCTTTATTTGGCTAGCGAATATTTACTTTTCAACTAAAGTGTTAGTTTTCAAGTTACTAATCGTTTAATTGTTTCGGCCTCACACTCTATATCGATGTCCATATATTATTTTATAATAAAGTATGTAAATATGTCCATGTCCATAAATGTGTATATGATGAAAACATGGTAGACACATTGTCTTTCAGGTTGCAGTACAATATGCTGATTCTGTTGACAAAATATTTTATGCGCTGTCTAGTAGTAATAGATATATTGTTCCAATAAATGTGTTCACCTGCAGATACGCTCCCGAGTGGTTTTTAGAGAAACTTTCTCACGATAAAAATTAATTTTCGCAAAAGTTCACAATCTCTAAATTAATTTCACTAAAATATAAATAATGGATAAAATACCTTGAACCTAATCGATAAGTAGTAATTTTATCTTAAAATTTGGGTGAGTAGGCTATAGGGGTGTGCGGGCATTCTGAAAATTTGAGTTATAGTCAAGATTTAGTAATTGTTAGAACATGACTCTTTTAATAACTCAAAAATGAAGAGCGGCTACTTTGGAAATTTCTGAGTTTAAATTTATCGTATTCATTCTAAGAATATTATCTACAAGCAAAAATACACGGCGTTGCACGGGGTAACCACGTAATTTGTTGCGTAGCCACCCCGGGCAACGAACACTTTCCTTTGCTTTAAACAGACAGAAAAATATATAATTTTTTTTGCTTCCATTCCGGTTTTTCATTAATTAAATAAATTATTTAAAATTGTAAAATCCACCTTTTGAGGTGCACATGGCTACTAATTTTAAAATTTCAGACCTCTGCCTGCGGTAAATATCGCGCAATGTTCATGGCAGACAAAGAGACAAATTCTTTTTACTTTCTCTCTATCTTACAGGTAGAGAAAATATTGTGATCGTCAAAAAGTCAAACTAGAGATTTTGATGAATCTCGACGTTTCATGACCCCCCGAATCCGAAAAAGTGGTTTTTGAATTTCAGTCTTTCTGTACCTCCAACTAGAGCCTAAAATATTTTACCGATCAGGCTAAAATTTTATATATAGGGTTTTCATAGGGTTGCCCCGAGGAATCTTTGGAATTGTATATCTAACCCTAAAATTAAGGGTAGTTTACTGAAGGACAAAAAGAGAAAAAGTCGATTTTCTCTAAATTGGCTCTAACGATTTTGATTAAATTTCATTTCTAACTATCGATCAATATTATAAATAAAATGGTTGCTCTCAATACTGTATTGCGGCAAAATGTCTTTAAGGGCTCCAGTCTGATGCGTAAATTATATATTTTTTTATCATATCTCCGAAACTATTTGAGATATGAAATTACTTATCATTACAAATATTTATAATACAAATTTTTATTCGATGCATTTTTTTATAAAACCAATAAATTTCAAGCTATACGCAAATATTTATATTTTATAACTTTTCTAACACAAAAGGTAAAGTATTGCGACCGTAAAAAAAAGTAATCTGAAATGTTGATGAATGTCAACGTCTTATGACCCCCCAAACCCTAAAAAGTTGTCTTTGCAATGCCGTCTCTTTGTGTGTCTGTTTAAACTTAAAAAGAGTATAGTTTAATAAATGGCGGAAAGAGAAAAAATCGATGTTCTCAAAATCGGTTCTAACGATTTTGATTAAAATTCGTATCTAGGCGTTGATTAAGATTATAAATAAACCGGCTATTTTCACTTTCCCATGAAAAAGACTTTTAGGGTACTTTACAGAACCTAAAATTTCCGTATCTCCGCAACTATTTGAGATACTAAATAACTTATCATTGCAGATTTGTAGTACTATTAAAAATAAAAACTTTTTTATGAAATATATTTTATAAAACCAACAGTTTCTGAGATATTGGCAAATATAATAATACAATTTTGTGAGCTTTAGTTGTAAAGAAATACTACTCAAGTTTTAACGCAATATTTCTCCAATGCCATAGAGTAATTAAATATAAGTCTCTCAATAAGTTTATGTTATTTTTCCTCTAACCTCTCAGGATAAATGTTTGTACAACAACGATCTATCTCCATCTTAGACTCAATAGTCAATATTTAAATTTTTTACTAGTCAAAATTTATAAATGAAGAATTCAATAGCAATGCGATGACATGAAGATGTGCAACACATAATAAAATGTCGAAATTTTTAACCAGAAGTCGATATTTTAATACGAAGTGTTGATCCTTGTGGACCTAATATTTATCTTATCTATCGGTCCACACATACAAATGAGGACATTCATTCTTTAAAAACAAAATTATAAAATTTAAAACCGGACTTAAATAATGTTTTACATAAATAGAGTGCAATTTGTGCTTGGGCTTACTAGTGTATATTATTTCGTTTCACATATAATACGAGTTTTGAGTAAATATCTCAATTTTTAAACAATAGAGCGAGAAAGTCCGTGCGGAGTTCCGTACCATTTATTTCTTATTATTCATAGATTAGTGAACTATATATGTATACAATTTTACAGCTATGTTAAATTTAGTTTGAAACCTGGATTTATTTGATCATACAATTTTCACAAAATAAATTCAATAATTCTTAAGAATGTTTGTTAGTAAATTTATAGTCTATTGATGAATTTATTAAGACACTCATCTTTAGAAATCTTGTACTATTAATATTATTTTATACTACCCCAAACTCAACTAAAACTCGATGTTTTAATCCCATCTCGATTCTTACTCGTCTCGAGGTGGAAAATGCATACTTGCACCCCTAGTAGCTAGAATACATGAGTGAAATGCACCCTCCTGTTCCTGCACCCCTGGACAGGCTGTACTCACGTGCCGGTAAGTAGCTCATGCATGAGGACCCCCAAGGACCAGTAGTCCACGGCTCGGTCGTGGCCCTTGTTCAGGATTATCTCTGGCGCCACATATTCAGGGGTGCCACAGAACGTCCATGTCTTGGAGCTGTACCCGAGACGCTTCGAGAATCCAAAATCCACCTTGAGACACAAGTCACATGACATCTTTACACTCTTTCAAAGTGCGTCAGCTCTCTGGGCTTCTTAATCCATAAGAAACCACTACAATGGGCTAAAAGGGCGTATGAGGAGCTTGACCTTGAATTACATGCCAGAGAGCATCGACGAGCTCCCTTATTTTGTTTGTTCACCTATTTTTTATGCCATGGATCAATTACGTCAATAGAGATCAAATTAACTAGAAGTTTCACGTTCACGTTCGCGAACGACTCAGCTCTACTTCAATTTTAGTTGTATTGTGTTTTCATCTGAACCAACCTAACCTAACCTAACTTAGGGTTGCCAAATATTATTTATTGAAATACGGGACAGTTCAGAAACCTGAACATTTTCTCACAATATGCTGTGTAAACGTCATATAGGGGGTTCTGGATGGAGAAACCCCCAGTAGGGGATAGGGGGCATACCCTATAGGTGTCCCTTTAAAAAAAAGCATTTAAGAAGGAGAAAATAGAAGTTCTTTTAAGACTTTGATGATTAAATTTGAATAATTTGAACTTTACATGCCAGGGGGTGGCACTTTTAAACTGAAAAGTGACACTCCCTAAATAAAATTATAAAAAGTAAAAAAATAAACATTCAATTAAAATTCCGCCTCTAGAACCACCCAATTAAAGAACGAAAATGTCATCCTGTAGATTCCACCAACCAGAAAATAACTTTTAAAACCACGCAAATCGCCTGGGATTCCCCATTCTGAAACGAAGATCTGGTGAGAACGATCGGCAAGCAACCAATGCTATCATCAGCTGTCGGACACGTGATAGCAGTGTGCTATACTAGTCGTCATTTGTTTGTGGTGTGTTTCAAGGTTATACTAGGGATGGATTGGAAACCCCTCTCCCCTCATGCCTATATTCATAGCTCAGCCTTGTCAGCTTATCAGAGGGCAAGAACAGGTCTGCTTGATAATTCTCCTACGTAGCGTACCAATAGGCAACACTGAAATGACCTTGAAACACATATCTTCCTGAATCCGACTATAGGCATGAGTGCAATCTGCCAAACCCTAAAACAAACAGTGTTGCCCACTGTACGATCTGGATACTACTTTTGATATAATTTCACCAACTGTACAATCCAATTTTAGGATATTTTCTAAAAGTAATATCCTGTGACCCAGCTATAAAGTAACACATTTTACATCAATTATTATTTTTCATGAAGATCGGTTGGTTTATCAATATAATGTCAGAAAGTAATATCCTACCGGTAAAAATACAATCCATTTCAGGTCTATGTACTATCGCTAGAAACGATAGAGTTGGCAACACTGAAACAAAATAATATCGAATAGCAAGTAGCAACAAACAGCCGAAAGACTATGCCATGTTCTTTCGTAATACTTGGTAGTTGGCACTTATTTATATGGTGTACTTCAAGTACGGGACATTATATTGTCACGTATGAGTTCAATACTGGACGCAAAATAAGCAGGTGAAATACGGTACATTCCGTACAATACGGATCATTTGGAAACCCTAGCTTAACTTAACCTAACTTAACTTAACCTATACCCACTTCGATCGCCACATGGTCTAAGGCATCACTCTCACAATAAACTAAACTGCCAATGACGGGTAGAGCCGGGGTTCGTATCTCAGCTGGGTGTACTGAGGGTGATTTTTACCTAAACGGTATTACACTCTCCCTCCACGCGAATGCTGATACACTTCCTTTAAATTCAACCATCCACATACCTAGCTTATTAGTGTAATAAGTAGGCTGCATATGCGTACAGCCTGAACAGGTAGTGAGACGAGGCGCCAAAAACAACTTAACCTTGAACCTGTACTATTTTGCTGTAACTATTATAAAGTGCTAGGAGGTTGATTTATTTTTTCTTTCAAACAATTTAAATAAGCCAGTATTTTCCATGGCGCAGCTCGTCTGTGTGATTTGTGATGATGGTAACGGAATTGAGCTATTGCCGTGACGGAACTCAGCTGTGCCTTTTTTTCTTTTTCCTACCAATGACGAAACACGGCTGTGCCTTTTTTGCCCTTTCTTTCTCGTGACGGAACTCAGCCGTGCCTTTTTTTTTTTGTTTAACTTTTCCCTCACATGACGGAGCTTGGCTGTGCCTTTTTGTGCCCTTCCCTCTCGTGACGGAACTCTGCTGTGCCACTTTTTGCCCTTTCCCTCTCGTGACAGAACTCTGCTGTGCACTTTTTGCCCTTTCCTCTCGTGACGGAACTCTGCATTTCTCAGGTTAAAATTGTTCACAAGTGTATAATGTTTATTTTATTTCTGGATTCTTATATTAAACACCAATCTTTTTTTTCACTGCGTCTTACGACGCGTCTGGGCTACTCATATTTAATCACACTAATAGGGTAGGGAGGGAAGAGGAAGGTAGGATTGAAAGGAAATGTATGTGCATTTGTATGAAGTAAGAATGAGTGAAAAATCATTTAGGGAAAAGTACACTCAGTACACCGAGCTGTAATTCGAATTTGGACCTACCCGGTAACCAGATAAACATACTATAAGATATTTACTATTATTTTGTGTGGTCAATGATTTTGGTACCAAGATTATCAACGGCTTATCCTGGTGAATCAGACAAGTGTTATGTCATTGTGGCTTTAAGTTTACCACCCTGTCTCCAAGTTAATGGGATAAAACTTTATCTGAAATACACTCCATTTACGGTAGGAGTGGTGGTAACTGATAGCTAGCAAAAGTTACCAGATCTACTCTCATATATCCATTCGCCAAACCATATTATCTGTTGAGTTGTCACATTTGGCAGTCAAAACTTTCCCAATAAATAATTTATTATAAATTATGCTCTTCTTTCAAACTTTTTACATCTTTTACCAGCTGTCAGTTGACACCCCATGGTGAATAAACTTTTATCTCCCTTCCTACCCTATTGAGTAAGTAATGTGGAGTTTGCTAATTAAAAATAAACATGTACTTATTATATCTCACACGTGACAGTGTTTAGTTACGGAGACCTTCTGTCAAATACCTAAAAAACACGCACCGATAAGCACTTGAACCTAAATGTAAAGCTGATCTCATCCAGTTGGCTGGTGACCAGGAGTTTGGGGTCCTAATCATGGCAACAAACCATTCGTAATTTGGAAAGACCAAATCTCTAACTTCACGTGACAGATTTTGTTTGTTGTTTGTAAGAGTTTTATTTTATTTAAACATCTAATATTTAACATATAAAAACAGGAATCGAAAACTAACAATACACAGAACATATAATCAAGCTTAAATAAATTATTTAACGCCCTGGCGGGCTGATTATTTACCTTCTTTGGGCTAAGAGCGGGAAAATATTACAAAAACCCGCCCCACCGCTCATAATGGGTCGATTTAGACCTTGGTAATACACAGGGTACAAATAAAGAGGGTGAAGACATAGAGAAGGAAACAGTGGAGAGAAAGAGCTGATATAGAAAAAGAAAGAAAAAGAGGTTGTATGACCCCGGTCGATTTGGTCAGATATTAATAAGCAAGAGTAAGTAAGAAATGTAGACAACGTACGGCGGCCGCTCGTACCAACTAAATTCATAATTTTACTGAACAGCGACACGTGACGATTTGGGTCTGTGGTCGTACTACACACCTAATTCGCCGCCGCGCCAAGGTACACCAGTGTAACACACCGCCTAGAGGTTGTTGGCTCAAGTTTTGTGAAGGCTCACCAGCTTGACGTATCCCTGCGTGTCCAGCAGCAGATTCTCAGGCTTCAGGTCCCTGTAGATGATACCCCTGGCGTGCAGATACTCGAACGCCTCTACGACGCACGACGTGACGAAGCGGGTGGTGTTGTCGTCGAAACACCCCCTGTCCCGTAGGATGGTCCACACCTCACCCCCAAGGCACGCCTCGAGGAGCATGTACACGTACTTGCTGTCACGAAACGTACGGTATAACCTGTAAGGGGCAGGATCATCATGTGTGAGTACTACCATAGACCAAGGAAGGGGGAGACATTGTTGGCTTCTGCTTACTAGACCAGCATAGAGAGCGAGAAATCAACTGCTTAGACATAAGCCTTAGATGGTTTATGCGTTTAGAAACAGATTGTTTGAGCTAGGTAGTAAAAAAATACTTGTTTGTTTCATTTTTGTATTCATTTATTGAAAGTAGTGAACTTTATATTTTATGTAGTTTTTTTAATATGTTGTGATAAATGTCGTTAAATTGATTCAACATTCGAAAAAATAGAATCGGCTGATGTAACCGATAATGGGTTTTAATCCATCTACTAAATATATTAACAGTTCATTTCTATGTACAATATTATCGTTCTACCATACGAGGCCATACTCGTCACTCTTCCATTGGAGAAGTATGAGTTCTTTCCCCTAAATGTCAGTTTCCAATCATGGTATCACGCCTGAGCTAGTGCGCAGTAACGTTGAGTTGTCCACACTTTCTTTAATATGTTCCCACGTCAAGAGAATATTCAAAGTCCGGTTGAAGATTAACTTTGAACGTGTGATAGAGAAAATAAATGGTACGGCACACCACACAGACTTTCTCTCTCTTTCTATAAACTCGTAAGATTTCTGAACGGAATAATGTACATTGTATCATCACCACTCCACATAAGAACACGCATAAAATAATATACAATGATATAGAATCAATGAGAAAAGAGGCGCATCTTTGTCCACCTAAGAAAATTTCAAACAGTTTTAATGTCTTCCACAAGGGTCAACACTTCGTATTAAAATTTCGATTTCTGGTTAAAATTTTAACATTTTAAAAGGTGTTGCAGATCTTCAAGTCATCGCATTGATATTTAATTATTCATTTATACATTTTGACCAATAAAAAATGTAAATATTGACTATTGAGTCTAAAATGGAGATAGATCATTACTATGCAAACATTTCTCCTAAGAGATTTAAGGAAAAATAACATACTTTTTTTAGATACTTACTTATATTTAATTACTCTATGGCATTGGAGTATTATTGCGTTAAGACTTAAGTAGTATATGTTTACAACTAAAGCTCACAAAATTGTATTAATATATTTGCAAATATCTCAGAAACTGTTGTTTTTATAAAAATATATGTCAAATAAATTTTTTTTATTTCTAATAGTCCTACAATTTTGCAATGATAAGTTGTTTAGTTTCTCCAATAGTTGTGGAGATACGGAAATTAACGCTTCTGTAATGTACCCTAAAAATCATTTTCATAGGAAAATGAAAATAGCCAGTTTATTTATAATCTTAATCAACGCCTAGATACGAATTTTAATCAAAATCGTTTAAGCAGATTTTGAGAAAACCAAATTTTTCTCTTTTCGTCCTTCAGTAAACTACCCTTATTTTTAAGTTTTTATAGACACACAGACAGACGGCATTGTAAAGACTATTTTTTAGTGTTCGGGGGGTCATGAGACGTCGACATCCATCAACATTTCAGGTTAGTTTTTTTTTTACGGTCGCAATACTTAAACTTTAATGTCCAAAAAGTTAAAAAAAATTCATATAATTGCGTATATATTGAAAGTTATTGATTTTATAAAAATATGTTTCGGATAAAATATCTGTATTATAAATATATATACATATTTGTAATGCTAAGTAATTTCATATCTCAAATAGTTTCGGAGCTATTTAAAAAAATGTTAATTGACGCATCAGACCGGAGCCCTTAAAGCCATTTTGCCGAAATATTGAGGGTAGCCATTTTGTTTGGAATATTTATTAATGTTTATAAATGAAATTTAATCAAAATCGTTGGAGCCGATTTTGAGAAAATCGACTTTTTCTCTTTTTGCCATTCAGTAAACTACCCTTAATTTTAAGTTTTAATAGACACACAGACAGACGGCATTGCAAAGACTATTTTTAAGGGTTCGGGGGGTCATGAGACGTCGACATCCATCAACATTTCAGGTTAGTTTTTCTTACGGTCGCAATACTTAAGCTTTAATGCCCAAAAAGTTAAAAATATATATATAATTGCGTATATATTGAAAGTTATTGATTTTTTAAAAATATGTTTCGAATAAAATATTTGTATTATAAATATATATACATATTTGTAATGCTAATTAATTTCATATCTCAAATAGTTTCGGAGCTATTATAAAAAATGTTAACTTACGCATCAGACCGGAGCCCTTAAAACGATTTTGCCGAAATATTGAGAGTAGCCATTTTGTTTGGAATATTTATTTATGTTCATAAATGAAATTTAATCAAAATCGTTAGAGCCGATTTTGAGAAAATCGACTTTTTCTCTTTTTGCCCTTCAGTAAACTACCCTTAATTTTAAGTTTTAATAGACACACAGACAGACGGCATTGCAAAGACTATTTTTAAGGGTTCGGGGGGTCATGAGACGTTGACATCCATCAACATTTCAGGTTAGTTTTTCTTACGGTCGCAATACTTAAGCTTTAATGCCCAAAAAGTTAAAAATATATATATAATTGCGTATATATTGAAAGTTATTGATTTTTTAAAAATATGTTTCGAATAAAATATTTGTATTATAAATATATATACATATTTGTAATGCTAAGTAATTTCATATCTCAAATAGTTTCGGAGCTATTATAAAAAATGTTAACTTACGCATCAGACCGGAGCCCTTAAAACGATTTTGCCGAAATATTGAGAGTAGCCATTTTGTTTGGAATATTTATTTATGTTCATAAATGAAATTTAATCAAAATCGTTAGAGCCGATTTTGAGAAAATCGACTTTTTCTCTTTTTGCCCTTCAGTAAACTACCCTTAATTTTAGGGGTAGATATCCAATTCCAAAAACCCCTCGGGGCAACCCTATGAAAACCCTAGATATCAAGTTTCAGCTCAATCGGTAAAATAGTTTAGGCTCTAGTTGGAGGTACAGACAGACAGACAGACAGACAGACGGAACAGACAGACAGACAGACAGACGGAAATTCAAAAACCACTTTTTCGGATTCAGGAAGTCATGAAACGTCAAAATTCATCAAAATCTCGAGTTCGATTTTTTTGACGATCACAATACTTTCTCTACCTGTAAGATAGAGAGAAAGTAAAAATGTGTCATGAAAGGAGTGAGGTCGGCTATCACCAAGTTGATCGCTCTCCCTCCACACTTCTTAACATGGACGAGGTTAGGCTTACTATAGAATAAAACACATTCTGATTGTGAATTTGTTTATGTAACTAGTGCAGTGCTCGGAACACAATTTTAATTATTTCCTCTCCTGTCGAACTTTGAAGGGAAGCGTTAAAATTTAAACCAGAAATATAATCTTAAACTATGTTCGTTTTGCACCTGACCGTAAACGACATTTTTTTTAAATCATTTGAAGCTACTTTGCTGATCAAATTTTACAAATAGTTTTATTTTAACAAAATTGTACTAAATTGAAAATTGTAGTTACGCATGATAATAATAATGAAATAACAATACTGCTGAAAAAATCTCCTGCAGCCTATATGGTTTCATCTGTTTTGTATTATATTTATTATTATTCCTTTGTAGCTTGTATTATAAAGTACATTCATATGAGACTTATTGTGATACCGTTACAAATGCACTTAAGACTTGGATCTAATTTAATATACAATTTTTTGTCACTAAATGGATAAATGCATAGGTAAAGTGATGAACGAAGGAACTGAACCGATATTTTTAGATAAACTTGAAACATTGACGATAATGATGTTTAAGGAAAACTTGAAATTGAAAAAGGTTCATATTTGGGAGATTTAAAATGAGCTTGAACTAATTCCTTGTTTCTGGTATCTTTCCTGGATCTAAGATAATTATATTCTATACTAATTTACATTAGTTGACCGAGCAAAGTAAGGCTGTGTTAACATTTGATCATTAGAAATTTAGTTTGTCTGCCCGGATCTTTTATACGTGATAACTTTCAAATGCATTAACAAATTTTAATAAAATTGGGCAAGGACATTCTTTGAAACAAGGCCGGAAATTAATGTACATGGGTTTACAATCTTGTTATCCATTTCAATACGGCGGCCACCAAGCAATTCGACTGTCTTTGTTCCGCTATAACTTCCTAACGCGTTGACCAATTTTAACGAAATTTGTCAGGGATATTCTTTTAACCTAGGCCAAACGATGTTCTTACATAATTTTGAATCAAGCTATCTGTTTTAATATGGTGGCCGCTTAAAACGTTTTTATTTTAATAGCTCTTCTCAAGTAGTTTAAATTCATAATTGTAATCAATCGATCGAGTATCTAGGATGTACTTTTGTTTATTTTAGCATTATGTTGTAAGACTAGCCTCTTAAATCCTGACAACCACGGTTATTTTTTCAAGACATAATTCTTAACATAGCTTACTAAGACATTTTGAATTGAGGGAGTGAGATCTACTGTTCACATAACTATTAGTGTACTCATTTGAATAAAGGAAGACAATTTTAGACCTCCTCATAATAGATGTGCTAGCTATATATTGTACCTGCTGATGTAAGACTCCTGCAGACTATCATAATGTTCTCACTGTGGAGTTGTTTTTAGTGTATTGTACCTGCTGATGAAAGACTCCTGAAGAATATCATAATGTTCTCATTGTGGAGATGTTTTTAGTGTTTTGTATCTGCTTATGAAAGACTCCTGAAGAATATCATAATGTTCTCATTATGGAGTTGTTTTTAGTGTATTGTACCTGCTTATGAAAGACTCCTGAAGAATATCATAATGTTCTCACTGTGGAGTTGTTTTTAGTGTATTACACCTGCTTATGAAATACTCCTGAAGAATATCATAATGTTCTCACTGTGGAGTTGTTTTTAGTGTATTGTACCTGCTTATTAAAGACTCCTGAAGAATATCATAATGTTCTCACTGTGGAGTTGTTTTTAGAGTATTACACCTGCTTATAAAAGACTCCTGAAGAATATCATAATGTTCTCACTGTGGAGTTGTTTTTAGTGTATTGTACCTGCTGATGAAAGACTCCTGAAGAATATCATAATGTTCTCACTGTGGAGTTGTTTTTAGAGTATTACACCTGCTTATGAAAGACTCCTGAAGAATATCATAATGTTCTCACTGTGGAGTTTCTCTTAGTGTATTGTACCTGCTTATGAAATACTCCTGAAGAATATCATAATATTCTCACTGTGGAGTTTCTCTTAGTGTATTGTACCTGCTTATGAAAGACTCCTGAAGAATATCATAATGTTCTCATTGTGGAGTTGTTCTTAGTGTATTGTACCTGCTGATGAAAGGACTTCTGCAGGCTATCATGATATTCTTCTCACTGTACACATGCTCCTGCTGTTGAGTGTCCACGATGTGCTGTTTCTTGAGGCACTTGAGGGCGAACGTCTGCGTCTTATCGTACATGTATTGCACCAGCTCAACCCTTCCGAACCCTCCCACCCCTAGGGTGGCTATCACGTCCAGGTCATCCAGACGGATGTAGTCGAACTCTGAAATACAGAAAATAGTCTCTAATTCGAACTGAATATCTAACTTAATCTTTCTAAGCACAGCCCCTAAGCTAAATTATCTTAGGATGTCACACTTTACAACATGTGTCACTTCCGATTAGACGGTAGCCTGAGAAAGGATTAAGATTTTTTTAAATGCGTGTTCCACCAATTACTACACATATGATCCATATGCATCATCTATATGTAAGTGTATTTACGCTAATGAGTTAAGAATGAAAAAGTACAATTTTAGAGGAAATGTACTCATGTTTGCTTGAAGAGTAAATCCCCCAAGGAGAAACCAGCCTCTTTATACCTGACCAGGAATCAAACCCTCATCACCGGTAAACCAGACTAGACAACGCTTGACGCCTTTGTCTACATGTTCAAAGTTGCTGGGTTCATTACTACTGTTGATGATGTTTACTTTGACTTAATGCTCTCCAACTAATTAAAAAAGGAGAGTAAACGGATCCTGATATGCGTCTCCGTAATTAGAGGACTTCAAACACCTTCTCTCAGATCCTCCCATTCAGTAAATATATAATGAGATGACAGAAGTTTAATAGGTAGGGGTCGCCACCTTTTATAAAATAAATTATGGGACTGTTTCAGTTGTGGTGGTAGGGGTGTCTACGCAGGAATTTTTTAAATACTGGATGCCTCTAAAACCTATTCGGAGATTGTTTTATAACCTTTTACGGATTATATCTGAATACAATAGGTAAATGTTCCCATTTTTTAAATGTTAAAATTTAGTTTTATGACATTAATTACTTAATCTATGGAATTAGGATCTCGAAAATTCACTGCTGCATTTACAAAATACGTCACTTATCCCTATCGTGAGCTAGTTCTATCCAGTCCACCTCACTACACTTTATCTCTATCTTGTTTTAGTTCTATCCGGTTCATCTTATTACACCCTATTCCTATCTTGAGCCTAATTGTATCCAGTCCACCTCATTACAACCTATCTCTTTTAGGTCTATACTAATGTTATTCTCAAATCTGCATCTAGAGCTTTCCATTGGGTTTGCCAGTCAATACCTTGAACACGGTTATAGATTCTCCCATTCACACTGCATGCCTTACTCACTGTAATCTACAATACTTGAGTATCCTAATAATGTCTTGTGATGAGTACAGGATGTGTAACTCATCATTATGTTACCTCCTCCACTCCCCAATAGCATCATCCTTTTTTGTACCAAATATCTTCCTAACACCTTGTTTTCAAACATCCTAAATTTGTTTTCGTCATGTAAGGTAAGAGACTACATTTTACACCCGTAGAGAACAACCTGTAAAATTATTGTTTTGTATATTCTGAGTTTTACATTCCTTACCAACAAACAAATATTAGAACATTAATAATCCAAATTTTAAAACAGAATAATATTAAATATATATTTGATTAGGGTAGTTATGGCAATATGGAGTTTGCGTCCTCAAGCACTTTAATAGGGGATGGGGGACAATAACATGAAATACGGGGTGATCTCGCAAAATATGTGACAGCTGGCGGAATTCTACTTTATGTTATCCTCGTATTACTACACATATAGGTTATCTGTATATTTACACTAATATACAGTTGTAGTAAGTTTGAGGAGGGTAGGGTTTTGAGAAAATGAACCCAAAGTGACGTGAATCAAGAGTGAGGAACCAGTTTCTAAAAATGATCTCAATATGCCTGGCAGTGATTTGAAACCCCAAATTTCCCGTGACCGACAAGCTAGACTATACAAGACTAACGCCTTAGTCCACATGCCTTCTGATACGATTAGCAACTCTATAAAGTTGCATATTAAGGTACAGAATTTTATTTTCTTAAATTAAAATTGGAAAAATATATAATTGTGGTTATACTGATTATATTTGGAGGTTGCTTAACATAAGGCATAACTTTCGCAATATTCTGAACTGGTAGCAACAATTCAAATCCTTGTTGTGAAGTGAATTTGGTTTTACATAAATGGTTTCCCACTCTCCTTTCGCTCAAATGAAGGTATATTTCCTCTTAATTCTATCTTACTCAATTCTTGTGTAAATAAGCGGGTAGTCCAAAACAACTTTTAAATTCTGTGCGAAAAAAGCTTAAGACTTGTCCTGTCTATTTTGTGTTTAATTTTACGTTCCACACTTATGAATTAATCTAACGGACACTATGAGGATCATTTGGAGGAAATTCACCAGAATTTGAAGCGAGGATTTGAAAACTAAATTTAAATCCTCGCCTACTGCACCTAGCCTGGTTGTATTCCTTTAGCATTCTATAACGACTTTGCAATGGAATATGTAAAACGCTAAATTTTGTAATCATGTCCTGCCATTGTTTAGGGCACAAAAGCGTTAGACCTCTGCCTTTGGAAATTTCTGGTTTACATTCAGGTTGGAATTATTGTTGATGGATAGAAAGCAGAGCTCCAGGAAGTGTAAGCACTATAGTTATATGTCTAGTACGAAAATATGTTCTTTTTATTTTACATATTTTATTTACAATTTCAATAAAAAAACTCAAAAAGTGATTAACCATTTAATCGTCGCGCCTTTCGAATTCGGGCTCGTTTGCATGCTGCTCTGTTCATTTGCAGTTTCATACGGATGCTTCTTTGTGATTTATGCTGGATGTTTAATTCAGATGGCATTCGTTGGTTAGCAACGCTTTGCATATTTGTCGCATAACATGTTTTTGTTATTTCTTTGTTGTGCTATCAGTGAGCTTAGTGCAAAAAAATAAAAACTTTAATATATTTAATTATTACTTTGTTCTATGTCTGACATTAGGAACTCAAGAGTTCATTGCCGCACTTAAAGAATATGCCGTCTATCCCTCTCTTGAGCTGGCTCTATCCAGTTAAAATTATTACACCCTATCCCTATCTTGAGCTAGGTCTATCCGGTTCACCTCATTATACCCTATCCCTATCTTGAGCTAGTTATATTCAGTCCACCTGATGACACCATATTCCAATTTGAGCTAGTTCTATCCAGTTCACCTCATTACACCTTATCTCTATCTTGAGCTAGTTCTATTCAGTTCACCTCATTACACCCTATCTTTATCTTGAGCTAGTTCTATCCAGTTCACCTCATTACACCCTATCCCTATCTTGAGCTAGTTCTATTCAGTTCACCTCATTACACCCTATCCCTATCTTGAGCTAGTTCTACTAAGTTCACCTCATTACACCCTATCCCTATCTTGAGCTCGTTCTATTCCGTCCACCTCATTAGAGCATATAATCTTCCAGGTCTATTCTAATTCCATCCTCCCACAGTGGTACACCCAGATATTTTTTTTGTCGTGGGGTGGTTGGGGGGGGGCAACTATCAAAGTTGTATCCAGAATTAAATCTCAGGGTGGTAGGAGGAGGGGAACTATGGAGCAACGCTCTATAACCACAGTACGCGAGGATAATTTATAGCTATTAAATGCCTCTAGATTCTATTTCAATTCTTTTTATGGTAACTTAAGTGACCTTAATTTAGATACAACATATAAAACTATTATTCCAGTACTTTTTATAATTTGTACTTTTTGGAAAACTTTTAACTTGTGTTAGGCTTACCATAATATTTTACCCACAAACCGGGATTTTTTTAGTTTTTTACCCTACTGCTACCACCAGAACCCTATTTGTGTAGAGGTAAGGGGGTATTTAGGAAAATAAAGAGTTTTTCCCTCCAACCCAAAGGGGAGTCCAAGGATCCTTTCCAAGAAAATGTTGCAAGAAAAATTATTCCACCTTGAAGTTATTCTGAAGGTTCTTTCCTTTGAAAATTCTAAAAATTTAGATGATTCTTGAAACTTTTCGGATTAGTCCCTGTGCGAATTATTTTAAAATATCAGTTTCCTCTAGAAGCTATTTAAAATAGTCTTCCCCCGGAATTTTGTTGTTGTTGAGAAATGGATGCTCTAGAAGCTATTTGGAATTATCTTTTCCTGAAGATTTTTTGAAGATTACATCCCTCAAGAAGCCCTTTGGTATGGTCTTAATCTGGCAATTATTTTCAAAATTAGATGCATATGCAAGATATTTGGAATTACACTCTCTCAGAAAGTTTTTGAAAATTGGATTCCTCTAGAAGCTATTTGCAGTAGTCCTTTGCTGACCAAAATTTTGAAAATTAGTTTGAGGTCTTGTGGTAAGGGGAGACAACTGCACCACTGTCCTCCCATCTGGGTGTGGCTCTGCCCAATGGTTTCTTCCCACTAGGTTTGCCAGTAAATACCTAGAACATGGTTCTAGTTTATTTCATTCACGCTAAATGTTCTGTCCAACGTAACCTGCTATATTTTATTACCCTAACAATATCTGTTGATGGTGGTGAGTACAGGGTATATAGCTCATCATTATGTAACCTCATTCAATATCAATTAATTTTATTTATATTTAGCACCACGTCTTACTGCCCGTTCGGGTTATACGCTTATGTAATAATTACGCTAATTATTTTAGGGATTAGGAAGGTTATAATTATATGAAGTGTACCCACATTTGCGTGGAGGGAGAGTGGAAAACCAGTTTGGAAAACCACCTTCAGTACACTCGACCTAGATTCTAACCTTGATCTCCCCATCATTGGCAGTCCAGTCTACTGTGAGAATGGCACCTTAGACCATGTGGCCACCGAAGCGGGTTTCTCCATTATATTCATACCTTTTTTGGACCACATAGTTTATTAACACCCTAAACTTATTTTCGTCACTAAAGGTTGGACAACTTAGTTCAGTAATATTTGGAAATGTCTGATACGTATTTTAAAAACTGAAAATGCAAATCAAAATAATATTATTTTGTCTATGAAGTGATTAATTATTATATCAATCTTTGAATGGATGGTTATCTATTTAAAACATTCTCTCAGTTTTAATTATTTCCTTGGTGAACTAGATTCTAGTTATTTTACTAAAATCGAAACTTTTATTCGCCTTTTATATTATTTTACTTATAGGTAAAAATATTTCAAAGACTTACTGTATGTGGATACACATTTCCTTAATAAAATAAGGAAAATTAAATATCCAACTGTGTTTAAAAATAGTGTCATCTATAAGTAAAATACTATAAAATGCAAACCACAGTTTAAATTTACTAAGAAAATAATTTACATCTTTAATCTCTATTCAATTCTCAGTAATTTAATAGACTATTTTTAATAGTATAATTTATATTGTACTTCTGTATGTTTCAAGATTTTAAAATCCCTCTAAATTACTTTTAATTAAATTTACCTGAAAAGAAAGTTCAACAGTTGAAACACACCATTAAGATAGTAAAATATGTTCAAATCCAACAACGTCGTTACAACTGGTATATCGCACATGACCTATTGAGAACTAGTATAATAGAACATCATTTATTACTTTCTTAAGGGCTCCTCCTACTTGAAGGAACATGGCTGAGGTATTTCTTATGGAAATCACAAAATTTAATGCTTCAAAACTTCTAAGACAATCCTCAATTAAATTATATATTTTCCTTTATGACCCTATAGATAAATTAATTAATATGTTTGAGGAAAGCTAGAGCTAGACTTATGTTTCTCACAATCCACCTTTATATCAAAAGCACGACATTTCTTGTAAAACGTCACTGAAAATTATATTTTCTTACCATTGCATACATTTTAAAATTAATTTAAAAGTTACTGTTTTTAATGCTTTAGGAGCATATTAATACTTTTCGCCTCTACTTTGGCGCCAATAATATTTAAAAATAACGAACCACTTCTTAAATGTCGTGGGATTTCTGAACGTCTACCCCGCGTCTCTGGCAGGTGACCCCCCATCTTGACTTCAAGTGAATTTTTAGTAGTTTTTAGTACCACGTCCTAATACCTGTTCAGGTTATACATATATGTACTAATTATGATAAGCTAGGGAGGAGGAAAGTTGAATTTAAAGGAAGTGTACCCGCATTTACGTGGAGGAAGAGTGTAAAACAATTTAGGAAAAACCAACTTCAGTAAACCCGACCAAGATTCGAGATCTGATCTCCCCGTCATTTGCAGTCTAATCTACTACGAGTGTGATGCCTTAGACCATGCGGCCACCGAAGCGGGTGAATGTTTACTTAGATTTAATATTATTTTATTTTGAACGGTGGACTTGACTCCCGCGAGAATCATCACTAAGAACGCTTATCAACTTTAAGATTCTATTTTCCATTCATGAACCCTATATCCCTCGTGTCGTCCTCACCTTGCTCGCTGTCGGAGTAGATGCTGCCGGAGCTAGAGGGTCGCGACAACCCCCTGCTCTCGTCGCCGTAGTCCTTCTCGTGGAGTTCACTCAGGTCGCCTATCAGCTGGATGAACGAGTCTCTATCCAGAGTCAGGCACTCGACACCAGGGTGCATAGCGATCACGCTGGCTGTGCGACAGTCTTCTTTCAGCAAGGCCTGCTCGCCGAAGTAGTCACCGCGCTGTAAGGTCCTTGGGTGACAGGGGGAAACGTATCAGAAAAAATATCGATATTGTTACTGTCAATATGCGATTAGTTGAACGTTTAACAAAGGGGTGAATTTTATAGCAGTACTTTTATGTCCTTAGTTGAACGTTTTACAAAGGGGTTAGTTTTCTAACAATAATTTATGTCCTTAGTTGAACCTTTTACAAAGGGGTTAGTTTTCTAACAATAATTTATGTCCTTAGTTGAACGTTTTACAAAGGGGTAGGAGTTTTCTATAAATGCTTTAATGTTCTTAGTTAAAAATTTGACAAAGGGGTGAATTTTCTAGCAATACTTTAATTTTGTTAGCTGAACGTTTAACAAAAGACTGAGTTTTTTAAAAATTCTTAAAATTTCTGAATTTGACGTTTAAAGAAATGTGAAATTTCTAACAATGCTTTAATATTCTTGGTTAAACGTTTAACAAAGGGGTAAGTTTTCTAACAATACCTTAATTTTATTAGTTTAACGTTTAACAAAAGGCTAAGTTTTCTCGAAATTACTAAAATTTTCGAGTTGGACGTTTAACAAAAATGAATTTTCTAACAATCCTTTAATGTTCTAAGTTGAATCAAAGGTGAGTTTCTAATAATGCTTTAATGTTCTGAGTTGGACCAAAGGTGAGCTTTCTAATAATGCTTTAATGTTCTGAGTTGGACCAAAGGTGAGTTTTCTAATAATGCTTTAATGTTCTTATTTGACCGTTTAATAAATGGGTGGATTTTATAACATTATTTTAAATTTCTGAGTTTAGTGTTTAACAAAAGAATGAGTTTTCTTAAACTACTTTTTTATTTGAAAGTTTAGCAAAGGGCTAATTATTTAATTTAAATAGAGGTATAAAGAGGTTGATTTAATGCATAAACATCAGCACCGGAAGAGGAATTAAAAGCAATTACATGTTGAAAATCATTTCCAGGACCCCCCTGGAGCGTGAACCCCAACCTTCTCATAGACGGTTGAACATAATCAAAGTGAGTCTAATAATTTAGACCATTCGAACACCTCTGCGGAGTTTCAATCACAGAGGTCTCAAATCACCTTTTTCCTCACTCTGCCAACATAACTCTGATTCGATTTTATATGTTGACAATGATTATTGTATTGTTTTAAGAATAGTAATACATGGACTATGACCTAGTTTGTAAAGTATAATAGATAATCAGCATCAGCATAAAGACTCATTGTATTTGCCTCAAATAGTGATTTGGCCCCTAAACAAATATTTGTTTCTGTTTGAGTGACTTATTCACCTTATCTCATCCTCATCTCTCCTGCCAGGGAGCCTCTGCGTGACCTTGACGCTGCCTCCTGAGATGATGAAGAACGTGTCTCCACTGGCACCTTGGCGGATTATGTGCGCCCCAACAGGGTAGAACTCCTGAACAAAACAGAACAACCAAATGATACAAATCTTTCCTTCGGTCTCTGAAACATCAAATATTGTACGAAGACACAATTTTAAATAGAAGCTCCTTGTAGTGGTGCGCCTGTACCCTGATCATTTTATACTTCCACCATGCATTATCAACGTGGAGCTCCAAATAGAATGTAAACACTAAACATACAATTTAGACAGAAAGCCTAAATTATTTGTGTAAGGGTTTTATCAAGATTTTTTAATTTATTTTTGTCATAATTCAAAATTATTTTTATATGTTCAGGCTTAATTAGATATGTAATATATAATAGGCCTTGACATATATAATATGCATTTATATAATATGTATAAAAATACCCATTGATGTTTGTAAAAAATGCTCATTTGAAAGGCCTATTTTTCTTACCAGAATTCTAATGTGTAGTAGGATATTAGTAGGGAAAAAGGCCTTAAGAGGTCCATTCACCCCTTCATTCTCGTCCTAGTAAACTAGAAATTGGTCACTGGCAGGAAAGTACCCCTCAGCTGAATAAACGTGACACATTTATTAATATTACGCTCCATTCCATTAGTCATGAATTATATATTCCTTAACTTTAATAATACATGCCATCTAAAATATCTTCCCATTCTGGTCTCATTTTGTTTCATTAGTTTGGAGTTATCATTTGTATTTGTGAAACTATTGGACATTTTTGTGACGATGCAGATTTAAACTCAGATATTGAGAGAAGCGTCCAAGGTTGTTCCTACAGCGGTCTGAATTATTCAACCCTAATGTGCGGGGGAGCAGAATAACGAGCGTCTAAAGTCGTCCTTAAAAAATAGCAGTTCTATATATCAGAAAGTTATAAACTATGAATGAAACAAAATATCTATACAAGCTAGAGTCTCTAGATAGAGATGCACATTTTTAGTAAGCATTCGAGGCTACAACATAAGAAAGGAAAGAAACACACACAAACTTAACGTTATTATAAAAATAGCCTGAGCTAACTTAGCCCTAGCTTAATAACGTCAACATTAAGGTTAGGCCAAGTTAGGTTGGGTAATGTAATAGTATTCAACACAGACGTTCATATGAACCACACGTGGATTAAATTTCACGATCATCTGGTTTGGTTTGCTGGTGACGTGGATATCGGGGTTCGTATCTTGGTTGGCTGTACTAAGGTGATTTCTCCAAAATAGTTTTCCACTCTTCCCCCAGCACGCAAGTATGAGTACATTTCCTCTAAATTCTAGCTCCCTCATCACTTTATCAAAAGTGTAGTTATAATCCATATCTCCAGAACGGGTTGTAAGGATTTGGCGACAAACAAAACGTACATGCAAATGCGCAAAGATGCATTTTTTTTAGAAGACCTGCTGTATCTCGTAACATAATCAACTGACCACTTCGAGCACGTCGGCAATCTTGGCGAGCACCTCATTGCTGAGCTCCGTGAGCAAAGGGACGCTCCTCAGGAAGTTGATGTTATCCTCAAGCCTCTGCAGACCTGTCCTCATCATGATCTGCTGGAACACTCTCCGGTCCAGCACCCACACTTTCGCATCGTTCACAACTGACAAACAACAAGAGAAGTTTCACTAATCAGGGATAAGACAGTGGCAACGTCTTCTCATTTCACTCGCGTCATTTTTTGTCTTTGATAGTAGCATAGATTTGTCTATATGATCCTAATTTCGTGGTAATAAAAGTGCATCATAGAATGTTTATAATCTACTAATAATGTCTAATAAGCCATAAAAGACACCGCCTTTTAATTAATGTGTTCAAAATATGTTTACCTGTGTTTTTATCATTCTACCTTCTCCCGTTTGATATTTTTAATATATGTCATTTTTTATATGTGAATAAATGTATGTTGGTGTATAATATATTTTACTATTTGTATTTATATTGTTGATATGAGAGTGTTGGTTTTGGGTTCTGCCATCCGGCTCTGGGGTCAAGATGAGACTCTAAATGTATTAATTAAATATCAAATTTACTCCGTAATGTAAGGTAATATTTTAGTAATTATTTGTAAGCTAATCAGATTTGTTACCATCCGGCCGCGCTCGCGCGCATATGAAATCATTAATTCATGAACACCTGCATCTCAGATTGTAACCTTTTATTTCTGTTAAAGTTGCTTGGCGCGAGAAATGGTGAATGGAGAGAGAGAGAGAGAGAGAGAGAGAGAGAGAGAGAGAGAGTGTAGTATGTTTTAGATGAGAGACTACCAAATTCGGGGGTCTACATAGTGAAAACACACCTGCATCAGCGTGGCTTCACCCACTCGGTTTTAAAATATTAAAGAATATAGACGCGTGTTTACATTTGGATTAAAAAAAAATATTGAACAGACGTGTGTTCAAGGCTTGTTTCCCGAATCTCAAACTAAACAATGTGTGAATTCGTTAGCGCTTCTTTTCATAACATTATAGCATGTATAGGTTCCATCGAGTGTGTTTTAAATTAATACCACGCTCAAATTGAAAGTGATTTTTTTAATCTAAATTTTCTTTAATCTCAAATCAAAGTAAAATGTTATGAGTCCAAAGTGAGAATAAGACAATAAAAACAAGCGATAGACTGTAGAGCGTCACACAATTTTACTGTAGAAAAAAAAATTGTAAATCGTGTTATGGAAAAAAAAAATTTCTAATGCGCAGGTTGGAATCGAATCCTGGTTCCTTAGGTCAGGGTATTCGCTAAAACCTATCGGTAAATCATATGAGACTCTGAGTATATCATAAGTTACTTGAGGAAGAGAATACATTAGTATATTACCTGATTTTGGTTGGAAGAACAGTTTAGAAAATTCAAACATATTTCTTTACAGTCAACATTGATAACCTTTTACAATATTATCTGTGTTATTTTATAGATATTATTATATTAATTATATTATTATATTAATATCTATCAAAAGAGACAATTGAAAATCACATGACTTGACGTAAGAATACATTAAAATTGTTTTAGTAACTTTAGTAACAAAATACTGTTCTTCGTACTAAAATCAGGTCCATATGAATCAATTCATCTTTCAGTGCAACAATATCTACTTATATTACATTTTCCAAACCAAATCTTATATTAAATAACGCTCCTTACTTAATTTGTTTCTTTAGAATGTTTTCTAAAATGTTCTACCTATATGTGTTCACAATTCTTGTCGTGTGTTTCCAAATTGTTATTTTGATATACTGTATTTAAGACGAATAAAGTAAGATTCAGTGAATCTTTGGTAGTCTTTTTTTTCTTCCTAATTTCCCTAAAAGGTTCAATCTTTGGCGATCTGACTATAACTAAAATCACACATTTATCCTTTGCTCGAAGGATCCCATTCACATGTACAAACCCTTTAGGCTCCAACTAATGATTTAACTTGTCACATATGCAATAATTTGATAGTATTTGTTAGAAATCATAGTGAATGGTACAAAAAAATTGTTTAGAAAACATAGTATTTTATGATTAATCTATCCTAGGGTCATATTTAAAATGGTTTAATGTAAAAACATTAGAAATGTAAAAGGGTTCGACAAGTACAATTGCAATATATATATACCGCCCTAAACAACACCAAATAAAAATTCGTACTTTATATGAGCCCTTGCAAAAGCACAACAAAAAACTTAATTACATTTATAAAAAATATCTACGACGAACATTATATAATTTATGTGAAATACTTTACAAATACAAACTAATCGATCTTAATAAATAAAGGCAAGTATAACATCTTATATCAACGAAAATTAAACACCTACAATATTTTTACATTTAATATAAATACAAAAAAAGTTCATTTTTCTAGTTATTTGAAACTTGTATACATAATAATTTCTTATACAAAAAGTATGTATAGTAAATAAATTACAATTAAACGAACATATTTTTACATTTAAGTATGTCACATAACAAAGCTTAAAATTATTTTTGGCAGGAATGCTTTCTAACATGATCTTAAGTGAAGGATGAACAGCGGTAGAGCATTGGTGAGCTAAGCCAAATGTGTTGGGTTTGATTCCTGTCCCCGGACGTTATTATTCAACATATATTTTATAAATACTTGTGAATGCCACGTAATCCACGCTGAGTTCAAACGGAGAATACATTGTTAATATAAAATAATTACAAACTAACATAGCCTAGTTTTCATGATAGTAAAACGTAGAATAACCAAATTTTAATAATAAGTGATGATGGAAAATTTAACCGATCTATTTTTCATTTCATGATATGTCACAAAATCCTGGTGAAAGCGCTGTTACACCTAATCGTTTCCTCTTTCCTCCATAATATCTCCTCACACACGCAACTTGCAGGATGTTATAATTACCTCTGATGGAAGCGGTACGCGTGCAGTTGTAGAGGATGGCCAGTTCACCGAAAGCTTTTCCCGGTCCCATTCGGCCGAGAACTTTATCCTCTTTGATCACTTCGAACTCTCCTTCGGCAGACACGAACAGATGACAGCCTACAACACAAGTATATATTATAGTTATAACTTTAACAAACTATTATAAATTGCACTGCAGATGAAATAGATTTAAAGGCAAAGAAAAAATAATCAAAAGTATTCTCCTGGGTTAGGGAGGATTAACCAGTATTAGGATAAACTTATCTTACTGAATTTAATTGGAAATGAGCTCCAACCTTTTAGGTCAAAGTCAGGGCCAAACCACGTTGGGTCGATTTAATTGTGAAGTTCTAATATTTTTTATTATTATTACTACACGTTTGTGCCTAACACTTAAGTACAAATTACATCAACATCCTTAACAATAGGAATTAATATGTGACCAAAACAATCTAATTTTTATCCTCACGGGGATTATACGAGTATATAGATAAGCGATGGGACGTTCAAATGCTCGATAACTCGAATATCTTGGAGCCTATGGTATTCAAGAGATTCCAGATGGTAAAAATTTCAAAAATATTACACGAATACAATTTTATAAAGACATTTAAATCCCAATATTAAGCAATTGATAAGAATAATAGTTATATATTATAGGTACTTGTACAGTGGGTAAAATAAAACAATCACAAAAACATAAAAGGACAAAATTGCACTGATATAATTAATTTACTCAAAAAGAGTTACTATTGTTTTTTATGAGGTAACAGACATTACAAACAAAATAGCCTTTTTTCAGTGGTACCAAGACTTTAAGAACGTATACAAAATTCAATTTTAAATATTAAAAAAAACTAAAATTATACATTTTTAAATATTCAAGAATTCTGAATTAAATTTAAGATTTGTACTCGAGAAATATAATTTATGATTCAACTAATCTCTAATATAATATACACATACAATAACATTTTGGGAGAAAAGGGTGGGCACAACTTGAATCAAGAATTAATAAATTAAAATTATTTTGTGCTTATAATTTATAGAAATAATTTTATACCATGAGAAATAAACTATTTTGATAGCGTAAAACAACATATACCAAAATTGTCAGTTAATACTTTCAAACATTTTTATTTGTGATGGGATTGTGATGGGATTGTGATGGTACCTGCGCCTCCCTCATTGATGACGTAGCTTCCCTTAGAGTATTCCTGAGGGTACATCGAGTCCACCAGCTCCCGCACCTGACTGGAGTCAAGGTTCTTCAAGAAGTCGTTGTCCATGATGGCGTCTTTGATCAGCTGTTTGGACCTGCAAAAGAACAAACAATGCGTTTATAGGACGGTCAAGAGTACTGTCTGCTCTAGATAGGAAGAAACTTTAACATTTAAATAAATGGTACGGTGCACTGCTCATACTTTTACTCTCTTTTATCATAAAATAATATATTGTTGCAAAAATACTCCAACATAGAGCATAAATGAAGTAGTATGCACTGTTATAGAAACATCGGGAGAGAAAGGAACATCTTTGTCCAACAAAGAGCATGACACTCTCACATTTCAGAGAGCTTGATTAAAAATATATAATATAAGCTATGTGTAAAATATAAATTGGTTTTATAAAAATGTATTTAATGTAAAAGAGTTTTATTTTTATTAGTACTACTACTTCACACTGATAAGTTATTTCTCATCTCAAATAGATGAAAAGATATTATACAAATTGGAAACTCCCACCTATGTAACGTACCCTCAAAGTAATTTTCATGGGGAAATGAGCAATTGTATTTGCAATGTTAAACAATGTCTATATACAAAATTTAATCAAAATAGTTAAATCGGATTTTGAAAAAATAAATTTTTTCTCTTTTTGCCTCTCAGTATTTTACTCTTAATTTTATGTTTAGATATCTAATTCCAAAAACACCTCAGAGGAACCTTATGAAAACTAGATACCGATTAGCCCAATCGGTAAAATAGTTTAGGCTTTAGGCTGAGATACATGCACATAGACAGTCATCATCGTGAAAGCAACTTTTTCTATTTCAGGAGAACAAGAAACGTTGACATCTATCAAAATCTCATTTCAATTTTTTTGACGATCACAATACTTCTCTATCCGAGGGGTCGAGGTAAAGTAGAGATGTATTAAAATTATTTTAATATATTTTACTTCAATACATGTGATCTGCAGTTGTCATTTTTAATAGAGCTTATCAAATCCTATAAGATAATATTTATAATATAGTAAAATAATTATCTGCTTAGGTGACCGCATGGTCTAACGCGCTACCCTCACAGTGGACTAGACTGCCGATGACGGGGAGATCGAGGTTAGTATCTCAGTTGGGTGTACTGAGGATGGTTTATAAAAAATGGGTTTCCACTCTCCCTCCACGCAAATGCATATTCACTTCCTCTAAATATAGCCTCCTTAATCCTTAAAGTCATTAGTGTAATTAGTACATAAGCATACAACCCGAACGGATAGTAGGACGTGGTGCTAAATAAGAAGTAAAATAATTTCACTGCTGACCCATAAAACACCTTGGCTCAGTCGGTAGCGTGGCTGTCTACAGAACTAAGGTTCCCTGGTTTGATTCCCGACATGACCAAACAATTTATCATTGGTGAAATGTGGGTTTCCTCTTTCACGGTGATTAATTATTGTCTGGGGGTTGTGTCTGTATTATATTTAAGGGTTGTCTCACGGCTACAAGCATTTCACAATACTTGTTACCTCCGTGGCGTTATCCCACGATCGAGTCATTTCGACCGAGCGTCAGTCATTCCGGGCTTGACGTTACTCACACATGATCAGTTTTGGTTTGTCTGCCTTCTCATCATTCCAGGCATGACAGCAAATATCAAACGTGTCTGATCCTTCATTCCCGGCTTGACAAATCATCATTCCCGGCATGAATATTAAACTCACGATCAGTTCTGGAATGAACAGTCCAAATGACGAGCCCAGCATCAAGCGGAGCATGACCGTTTGGGGGACCTTTACAGTAGTCACGTAAATTACAATCTGTTTTCATCTTGTTCATCCTTACAGCACTTCACACGTGCTACTGGCTTAGCTGAGATTAACTCTAATAATGATGACTCTTCATACTGAGCATTGAAATACCCCATCACACTCTCATCCCTTATGAAAACAGGCTGTCATTTACGAACTGCTAATCCGGGAAATCGATTATTTGCTGCGCCAAAAAAATAATCAAACTTTGTTCACTTTCGATTAGCATAATCTCTTGGTTACTCAGCTTATAGGAACCCACGTACTCAAATAATATTATTAATTATTATTACTATTAATCACTCTCATAGGTCGTCACACGGTTTAAGGCACGCGAGGAAGGAGTTCAAAGCCCAGCAGGATAAATTTAGGTTGATTTTCCAAATATATTTCATAAGTGTGGTTTTCTCCCTCTTTTCAAACTGATATGGATGTATTTCCTCACAACTTGCCTTTTAACCTCTACTCTGAATTTCAAGCCGTTAATAACTGATGTGAACCTCTTTCGGTGGTCGAATAGTCCAAGGAGTCACTCTCGTGATGTACTGGACTGCCGACGACGAGGATATTGGGTTCGAATCCAGGACAGGTGTAATGATGGGGTATTTTCCTAAATGGTTTACCACTCTCCCTCCACGTGAGTGTGGGTACACTTCTTCTAAATTCAACCTTACAAACCTCTAACTCAATAGCATAATTAGTATATATGTGCGTATAGCCCGAACGGGTAATAAGATGTGGTGAAAAATATTGTTTGAAAAAAATGTGTTAAACGTTTTTAACCAGACTAATAGTGTTAGGGAAGAGGAAGGTACAGTTTTGACAAAATGTATCCACGTTTGCCTGAATGGAACGAAGGAAAAACTTTAGGTAAGACTCCTTCAGTACACCCAGCCAGAATTCAAACCCCAGCCTCCCCATCATCAGAAACACGGATTAGACGTTTCTGATATTAAGTCCGTGTATTCACAAATGCGAATTAACAATCAAAGCCAGTCTATACGTTTACCTATTTTAGTTAGTTGTCTAGTTGATGTTTACCCTGGCTAAACATAGACGGATACTCAGGAAGTTCTACTAAATGAATC
The DNA here is from genome assembly GCA_033556935.1 of Timema podura. NCBI lineage: Eukaryota > Metazoa > Arthropoda > Insecta > Phasmatodea > Timematidae > Timema > Timema podura. Next base: position 5,221,834 of record JAVRXN010000009.1, on the reverse strand, counting down.
TGTTTTCTCTTCAAAGGATATCACATATATCAATCATGGAGTCATCAAGTGCCGTGACCCTACAAAAGAGTGATGTATCCGTACTTAATTCAGTAACAAATTATGTACTGTACATAAGGATGACAAACTATAATGGTGGGTATCATAAAAAAATTACATACAATTAAAATTGGTATGTAACTTGGTAATAACTCTGGAATATTTCAAAATAAAAATAAAATTTCTTTGATTTTGAAATTAGTTTTTGAGAATCACTTTTAACTATATTTATTCTATATGTTATATAAGACTTTTTAAATATGTCAGATATTAAAATTATTAAACTTTTGATGTTTTGTTTTATACTACACACACTAATAGTTTTCTGAAATAAATTGTATCTTGTTGGCAACATTAACACTAAATAAGGATTGAAACAGTGGCCATTTGGATACGCGTCATGTATTTTGTAATAGTTATATTTTTTTTGTAATTTAATTTCTTAATATTTTCCATGATTATTTCAGTAAAAGTTTATCTTCTCTACTGAATTAGATAATAATACAGCGCTCGTGTATATGGAACTTAGAGAAAGTATTGCATTACAGTGGAAAGTAGCCCCTTCAAGACTTTAAGCTATGCGATATGTAATACAGTTGTGTTATGCAGGTAGCTGATGGATACATCTAACGGCGCACCTCCAAACAATCGGTGGAAGAGCAGGTGTGGCTTCGTGTTTTCATGTTTGTTAGGATTTTACACGGAATGTTGTTTGCTGGTATATTGGGGGAGCTGAATTGTATCCATTCTGAATGCTATACATGCATACCTTTCTTAAACAAGCACCACAAATAAAAGGTCTGATTTGTATCCATTCTCATAATATCCACAAAATCCTGAATTGTATCGATTCTGAATGATCTCCATTCAGACATTTTCCCTAACAAGAACCACAAATAACAAGTTTGATTTGTATCCACTAGAAATATTTGCATTATATCCACAAAATCCTGAATTGTATCCATTCTGATTTGTATCCATTTAATTGTGGTGCCACTTGTCTGATAGATGGCAGTAGCAGAGATTCTCCAAGTTTGAGCAAATTAAAATGTATAAAAATTGAATGAACAAATGTTTAATTTACTTTTTCTTAATTGATGAAAAGGGTATGTAAAGAAATTAAGCACAACTTCACGTGGAGAGGAACTGGGAAAACTATAGTAATAAATTACCTTTGGAAAACCAACCTCCCAGTGCATCGGCAGTCTAGTCTATTGCGGAGAGTGACGACTCAACCCATGCGGCCACCGAAGCGGGTGCTGAATTATTGTGTAAAATGTTTCATGGTAGCATTTGTTAGTCTCTCACCTGAAATCCTTGTCATAACGTTGTATCTGAATGTCTTCTGATGTCTGTCCCGCCTCAGAGCTCTCGCCAGACACACCTTGTTTCTTGTTGGAGCTGCTGACACTGGTCACGTGGTGTGGCTGACCAGCCATGCTGTGCTGCTCTTGGAGGGAGGCCAACAGGTCACCATCTTTGGCGAAACTCGTAGCTTGTTGAAGAACGCTCTGCAAACATACACATGTTCAGGTTGTATTGAAGAGAGGATACTAAATGATCGATATATTTCGTGAAGTGCGTGGATTACTGAAAAACCATCAACACATTAATATATATACATTTTTTAGTTGTTCAGTCTGATTTTCATAGGAAGCCCATTATTTTAAAACTGGAAAAGCATGTTGCCACAATGGCGCAGATAAAACTATTACAATTATATGTATATGCTTAGTCCATTTAATTAATAATATAAAATATAAGTTTTACAGAAATCCATAAGGAATTATTATTGAAAGCTTTTGTTAACCTTTTATAAGAACCTTTTTAACTAAGAGGTTCAATAAAAGATATTTATACTATGCCAAATTTTAATGAATTTCAATCAATTTTAATTGAAATAATTTCAACTATCGGACTTCTTATTAAAATCAGGGTTTAGTTAGTAGCAATAATTACTTTGTTAGGCTACCATATTTATCTAAGGGGTGCCTACAATTCACATTCTTGTATAAATTCGTTGCTTGGTGAAGAATGTTCTGTAAAAGGTTTATATATATAAATTAAATTATAGTTGGCGACACTGATCACTTTGATTGGGTGCCACTGTGAATCTATAAAGCGGAGCGCAAACCAACGTGGTGGCGGGTGTGGCGGGTGTGGTGCTGTAGCGGGGGTGAACTATAATTGCGCATAGTCACGCGTTATGCGTCCGCAGATAACTTGTAAACTTGCATTTAATTTAATTTATACAACAAGGACGTAGAATACTGATTGTAAGAAGTATTATTGTTAGCGTTAATATTGGATGAAAATGAACAAAGGTAAAGGTAAACGTACATTTGCTTTTCATAACTTGTGGTCATTTTGCTAATTATTTGTTGAGATACGAAGAGCATTCGTTAGTTGTTATTTTTAAAAAAAACCACAAAGAATATGATTACACAATATAAACATTGTTGAGAGGCAATGGATAATTTCCCTCACTGTTCTAGGAATTTAAGAGATCATGAATAACGATTTTATGTTTGTTTTTAAACGTGGTAAAACGCAACCAAGTACATGATCACGATTGTCGGACCTTCCCTTGTACCTGTATGTCTCACTTGACCCCCACCGCACCTGCCCCCGCCCCCTCGACCACTGAGATGGTTTGCGCTCCACTTAAAAAGGTCACAATTTTCAAGAGAGCTAAAGATAATCTTTAGCTGCAGGATTTCAAATGTACAGTGCATGTTGTGCCGTTGCTATTAAAATTCTATCAATAGCTTACTCTTTATGTTAAAACTTCCATCATTCCAAGATAATCCCTCTCTACAAATATTTGGAATTATATCTTCCCTTAATGAGTGGAGCTTCTTGTATCTAATATTGTCAATTCACATTAATTATCCTAGCGTCCCATGTTCGATCTACAGCTTGAGAATGTAAGTGAATAATTGTAGTATTATACTGGTTTAAATTATATAGATATGTCTCATTCTTAATACCGGGTTGTTCTAATAAATGAGCTTTGTATTTTTACTCTAAACCATATTTTGGAAATAATGGAAACTATTTAATTTATTTTACAACGTGGAACATAATTTTTTTTTTAATATTTAAAACATACTGAGGGTAACTATTGTATTAAGCTAATAAGTTTTAGAGATATTTATACCCATTTAATTTTTGATACATGAATTTAATATAAACAGTTCTTAAAGAACTTTGCCGAATTATATTTTCACAATTTAAAATTTGGTTAGAGGACAGAGAAAAATTAATAGTTACAATAAGTTTATCAAATTTGAAATTGTTTGGGAAAAGAGTAAAAGTGGTTAAAGCAGATAAATAAATAATTACAATACCCATTATAAAATAAACCTGAGCAAATACATTTTATCTTCTAAAAATATATGTTCCCTTTTATTACTTTCAATAGGAACACTTTTTTTTTAGAAAATTTAACGTGTTTTTGTGATCACTTCTTTATCGTGAGCAGTAGTGAGACTGGGTTACCTCATTTTTATAACCTTAGAACACATCAGCTTTTACTCCGTCCCCCAAATAAATTGATGATTTTTTACCTGTTCCACCACGCGAACGAAACTCCCTGTGGACGTTACGTAACTAGGGCGGTTATCCAATCTGAATATTCGACGAGAAGGGAAACTCACAAAGGGCAAACAATGAATGAATCTCATTATTTTAACGGCGTAGAGCGAATTTATGAATGAAACTCTCCCGGAGATATTAATTCCTAATGTATATTTACTTTACAAAATAACATAATGATTGATAACCAGACAAACTTATTAAAGCCTATTCTTACACTGGATGTTGAAATAAATACTCAGCACGATTGTTAACCATTAGTTTTAATATAAAACATAACCTTATTACGAAAATAGCTATAATTATACTTATTATGTGAATTATGAAATTGTTTTTAAGTTAACCGTACGTTAAGTAAATGCTATTCACGTTCGATTTGGAAATGTTATTTTACAGCAGATCTAACTTAATATAAAAAACTATAAAATAAATAACCCAACGAAATTAGGTATCTTTTAAATAGTATCACCACTCAAACACTTAATGCAAAATAAATATACGCAGCAGAAAACATAGTTTTACGATTTTTAGCTCTAAACTGTTAGAGTAGACCAGTTGATATTTTTTGCGCCTGGTTTCTACTATCTTATCGACTCTTGATTGTAGTCAGGACACCAGTCACTAAATAATCCTTGTAAATATGTCGGTACGCCACATAACACAGGGAACCAACGCTCATTAATGCCTTATACAATTTTTTTTAAAACAAATCAGGGTGCCATTTTTTATTAATATTTCTCTCTCTCTCCTACCCCTCCACCATTAAAATATTTGTCTCGGTATCCGTTAGAGGTCAATTAAGTAATGCATTATTCATATTTCCTTTATTACTTAATCATTTTAATAATACAAAATTTTGGGGCAGTTTTAATCTAGGATGAACACCCCTAAAATTGTTTTAGGTCATCTCACCCTTCATTCCTCTAATATCTCCTAGAAATATTTACTGTAAAAGGTTTGAAAGAAAGGGGGGGGGGTTAAACTTAATGTATGTTGCAGTTTTCCAAAGATTGTCACTAAACTAGTAGTTCTGTTAACAATAGACCTCGTTCCCTACATTCGATAGATCCTAAGTACGTCACGTTAAGATGATATCGTAACTAAAGCCTTAAGGTTGGGTGCTAGTGAGCGCGAATTTAGTGCGTTAATTTTGCAGTTTTTATAGCATAAACATTTGTTGAACAAAATAAATCAAATTTTTCTTCTATAGAAACATATAGTTTAGTTTTCTGCACGTGCTAATCTCAACATTTTTTTAATATCTGGCATGAGCATGGTGGCATTTGGTGACAAACATTTTAAATTAAGAGAAAAAGTTGTCATTAAATTCTAGGATCCCCTTTACAGATATTCAAGAACTGTTGAGATTATCATGTGCAGAAAACTAAACTATATGTTTCTATAGAAAAAATATTTGATTTATTGATTTATTTTGGCCAAAAATGTTTATGCTGTAAAAACATTTTGGCCAAAAATGTTTATGCTGTAAAAACTTCAAAAATACTTCCCTAAACTCACGCTCACTAGCACTCCATCTTAAGATTCCTCTTTGGATATCAAGTTGAAATACATCCTACCGTTTCTGCTTGGCTTTGGTGATCAAACTAAACTAGAAACAAATTAATATTATATTCAGTACTAAACTATATTAGTAGATGATAGATGTTGTTTACGTGATTTAAGATGTCAGTCACACAATACATGCCAACATTAAAATTAGTTCACCCTAGGTACTCAATTGATTACTTAGAATTTTATATTACAATAATTTGAGATGAGCTATTAAACGAAAAGCCTTTTGATCAGCCGCCATATTAAAAAGGATAGCCAGATTTATAAACCACGTATAGTAATGTCTGATTTTGGTTGGAATAACAGTTTAGAATATTCAAACGTATTTCTTTGCGGCCAACAATGATAGCATTTTACTATATTATTTGTGTTATTTCATAGGTATTGAACATATCTATTGTCCGACACCTGATATCAGCCGGTAGCCTGTATGTCTATTGAGCTAAGGATCCCGGGATCGATTCCTGGCACGGTTGAAAAAGTTTATCATTGGTTAATTGTGTGCTTCCCTTTTAACAGATATGAATTAACGCCTGGGAGATGGGTGCTACATCAGTTCTAAATTAAAGTTAAATTATAATTCGTGTGCTGATGTACACAGTCGGTTCAGAAAGTGCACGTTAAATATCTCAAATAAATGAACAAAAATATGATAATATCCATCAAAAGTGACATCTGCAGATAACATGACTTGATGTATGAATATATTAAAATTGTTTTAGTAGCTTTAGTAACTACTAGAAACTGTTCTTCCTATCAAAATCAGGGTGCGAGTTGTTCGGCCTAGTTTCAAAGAATGTACAAAACCCGCCAAATTTAGTCAAAGATTTGTTTCAATCATTTTACTGTTATCGTGGAACAAAGATTCAGACAAAAGGCTAAACGGTCAAGTTAAAACAGGATCTCACTACTCTCAGTCAACAATAAGACATTGCAGCATTTTCCATACACTTTGAAACAATATAAGTCATATTAAATTCAAGTTGGCTTTCCATTCCGAATATAATATGTTTACAAAGATATGATGAGCAACAGGTTTTAAAGTACACTTTACAAAGTAGACCCTATGAATAGCAGATAGATGTGCGCGTAAAACATAATATCCATCCAAATCCATCTCAAATTCCCAAAACATTCCTTTAAATCAGGTTCCTCAGCATAAACACATGATTTGTGAGCCTATCAAAATTAAAATTTCGAAAATGTTTGAATAACAATTTGAGATAACAATAAAAGGTACGATTGTAATAGTAAAAAAATTCAATTTTTCGCGATGGGGTGGCTACCATAAAGTTAGGCTAGGACGAGGAATACAGAATTTAGATTAAGTGTACCCGAATTTTCACGAAGGGAAGGGGGCGCAAACATTTACGGGAGAACCATCTAGGTAATACATCCAACTGGAATTCGAGGCCCAACTGCCCCGGCACACAACAAACCGGAGAAGATGTGTAGAGATGGTGGAAAGGGGGGGAAAGGCAGAGAGGGTGGGTTAGGGGTATAGGTGACTTTACGACCATCCAAACAGGTCACTCGCTTTCAGAAATTCGCACGTGCGCAAAATAAACTAAAATAATGGACTTGTAGAAAAGGGAGTGGGAGTGATAAAGGTCTAAAGAAATAAATAGACCAATGAACTAAAGTAGCCAGTGAGCATATAAGCTCTTGAAAGTACTTTAACCCCTTGAACCATTGCGTGATGCCAAACTCTGTCTCATTAACATCCGGGTCGCATGTCCACCACACACACACACAGCACTTTGTCCAGAACTAGGATCTTAATTATTCCGTACGGTTCCTGAAAGTCTAGCTGGAATAACCATCTGATACAAAGCTCAGTAACGTATCCGGTTATATCTAGCACAGTCACGGAACCGCATTAAGTTACCTTTACAATTACAACCATAGTGTAGGCCCGTTGGTCCAAACCTTAGTTATCAACATCTGATACACAGCTCTACTCAGTCGTTAATCACACAATATAAGACCATTGTTTACCACTAGCTGGACCAAATTGAATGTTTAAGTCTTTCCATAAGTAGTCATTAATTTCATATAAACTAACTTATTTTCATATTTGTAAACTTGTAGTCCTTGTAAACAAAATGGTAGATTACTCACTATCGGCTGCTGACAATGCACTCAAATTAAAGGTGGGCCATGCATAGAAATAGTAGGTAGCAATACCTTTTACTGAGACTCAATAAGCAACGAAAAAATGATAACGACAGTTTTAATGGACCAATACATCAGATTTAATTAGCCAGCCAAGCAAGCCACTTGTAAATTCTGTGAAAATTATATTATGTATCCATTAATGTATTCAAACTTTTATCAATATTTGAATGATTTTAATGTTCAACATGATCAAGCAGTCATGGACTGGTTTGTGTGGTTTGCGTGAGCTATAACAAACCAATCATGTTACAATTAGGGCTTATACTCTCTTAGATGGCGCAACACTTTCTCAAAACTTGACTACCGATCAATTTGATGCTGCTACATTAGTGCTAGAAAAACGTTCAGCCGTTTCAATTGTAGAATTATAAGCAGTTAAAAAGTACAACTTTTGTATAAAACATATTTATGGAGGAAGGTGACGAAGCAAAGTATTTTTTTATTTATCACCGCGTCTTACTACCCGTTCGGGTTATACGCTTAAGCACTAATTACGATAATGGGTTATGGATTGGGAAGGTTGAATATAGGGGAAGTGAATCCGTATTTGCGTGAAGGTAGAGTGGAAAACCATTTAGGAAAAATCACCCCCAGTTCACCAGACCGAGATTCGAACCTCAATCTCCCCGCCCTCGGCAGTCGAGCTTAACACGACTAGCGCGTTAGCTAACTACGCCACCGAGGCGGGTGACTTTTTTTATTAAATTAATAAGTTTACCACAATGATTATTAATGAATTAATTTAAGGGATATAGATGAGGAGACTTGTTTTAGAGGAAGTTCATTCTCACGAGCGTGGAGAGAGGATGGAAAACCACACTGATAAATCACCCCCCTCCAACCCACACACCTCCTTTCAGTGCATCCAGTCAAGAGTCAAACCTCAGTATCTCCGTTGTTTCAATCCGGTCAATCTATTCGAGCTTGACGCCTTGTACCACATGAACACTTATACTAGTAGGCCTGATCCTCAGGTTACGCCATCTGATGTAGATAGATGACACCGCCCCTTCAGGTTAACCCATGGCCTCAACACTACGTGATACCTCACAGCGATATATATCGACGAGGGGGGGCTGATATCGACCCATCACACCTCAAGGGAGGCCGAAGGAGGTGAGGTCAGTGGCCCTGTCTCACGCTACTCTTGTTAGAAGTAGCTTGCTCCCCCTCCCCTCACACACACAGCACACCAAATACTCCCCCATCCCTCTGCCCCCCCAAAGTGAATTAATTTAGTGCACGAAAACCAGTTTTTTTACTATCACAGCTCGACCGCTGATCGACAGAACTAAGTAAGTAGCTGCTAATATTTGACAATTAAACAAAGTAACAAAGATGTGTACGCTCCCTTGAAAAAAAAAAAATGCCAACCCGACTTTTCCCCCCTTCACCCCAACTCTATCTTCGCCCTTCCCACTTACAACTCCCTCCTCCAAAACCCTTTATGCATGGTGTTAAAATTGTTCTAAAATGTAATTCAAGAATAAGAAAAAATCTTCCAGAACGTCGTAGGGCGTGGCAGAGGTTAGATTGGGAAGGAGGAATGCATTAAAAGTATTTTCTTGTAGCATCTTTCTCTCCTTGGCAGCACCGGGACAAGCAAGGAGGGGGATGATTAAAATAGGGGCTTCTGTATAATCCTCATTACTTATTTTTTATGAATTTAATCGCCGATTACTGTTTCCAGTTCAGCAGTTTCGATCATTGTGTTTATCCTTAGTGGTACTCTCTATCGTTGGACACACTAATAAAATAAATTATACGACAAAATTGTATATACTTTCTCAAAATATGAAAATAATAAGTTTATTATAGTTTGTGACAAAATTTTCAAAAATTGTTTGTCCCTACACTGCCCTCAAATGACTCTTTTTTAGAAAACTATTATAAGCCTATATTCTTATTTATTATGTTAAACATTATTTAAATACCCATTTTGAACAATAATGTGATAGCCATTTATGAAATATTTCAAATTTTTGAAAATTTGTCACTATTCAAATATTTTTAAACCAGTTTTAACCTAATAAAAAGCAAGAATATATTTTTTTAGCACCGTGTCGTACTATCCGTTCGGGCTATAAGCCCATATAGTGTCATTCGTAATTAAAAAAACACTCCCCAGATCCCTATTTTAAATAAAATCTTTAAAACAAGTTTCGAAAAAAAAATTGAATTAAACAAATTTTCAGTTAATATACTACCCTTAATTGACAAACATCCCTCCCTAACCTACCCCCCCAAATAGGCTTACAGTGCTATTTGTTGTGTAAAAATATCCTCAGATATCCATTTTAAACTAAACTATTAAAGCGAACTTCATAAAACATTGAATTTAAAAAATCAGTCATCAGTAAGCTACCCCTATTTTGAGGTCTAGAATAAAAAAAACTATCTGGAGTAAATGAATGTGAATATAAAGTTTAAACATATTCATCAAACCGTTTCGGCTATAGCTTGAGGAACGGTCACTCAGTATGACATGGATACAAACACAATTTTGTAAGATTCAATTTTAAGCTTTGGGGGTACATAATAAATTAAAATTCATCATAAACCAGGGGTCAACAATTTTTATGACTAATATACTTTCTATGTGTGAGAAAGTAAAAATACGTTTCAATAATACAACATGACACCAATATACTTTATTTAATTTGAGGTATTTAACGTGAACTTTCTGAACCGACTGATTATATCATTCACTACACGAGAATTACTATGAGTGGTGAAAGGGGAACCAATTTTGCCTGGAATGGTATTCTCACATACTTTCTAGGATTATTTTATATGCCACGAACGACATGGGACCGACGGCTTTACTTCCCCTCAGAAGGAAGTTGTGCTACGGATTTTAATCGCTCAAGAAAAATTCGTAGACCCCGACTGGGATTGAACCCATGAACATCTGGTCCAAAGGCGAGCACTTTACCCCAAGAGGACCGGTGTCAGTGACACCAATAAAAAAAAGTCGCTTTTGTCACAATAATTATTTTATTCTTCTAGAAAATAACAGAGGAATGGAAAGGAAATATGTTTAATGGAATCTCAGACGAGCGTACTTTAAGTTTTTTCACATGTAATATAGAAATGAGTGTTTTCTCTCCCTCTCTCTACGTTGATGTGGGTGTACATTATGTTAAACAATCTTCCTCGTCACTTAAAATTGTTTTCTACTCGACTATAAACAATAAATACTCTTCTGTCCACGATTTTAATTCAGTTAGTAGAAAATATATCTAATTAGCTAAGCTTCTTTGGTTTGACTACTGGCGAGAACCAAAACTAATTTTGTATGTATCAATTCATATAATAAAATTAACAATTTGGACAATGGATTATTTGTTATTTCTTGATCCTAATACGTAGTAGCCTATACATATATTAAATAAAGATTTCTGAACTCAATTCCTTACAACCCATCTGTTCTATCCTCCTTCAAACAATCCTGGGTGAATTTTCAAAATTTCTAATTAATAAGAGTCTTGCTAGGGTTCTAATTAAATTTTAAATTCCAAATCTTTTTTTAAGAATAAAATTGGATTATAAATTTCAAATCCAAATAGAACCCAGATTAGGATTCGATGAAATTTCGTTCAAAATTCGAATCTAAAATTCAAAAAAATGAAAAACTATCAGAAGTACCCGGCGTTGCCTATGAGAACGTTTTTCTTTTCTTCAAACAGACAAAACAAAATCCCTTCTTTTTATATATTTTGATCCAGTTTTTAATTAATTTACTTACGGTAGATATCGTGCAATGCTCATGACAGGCACACACACAAACTCATTTTATTAATATATATTTAACTTTTAAAAGAAGTTAGCGTGGATCCCTTATTTGACTTGACTAAATAAACTTGGGAATCTTGTAATATTTAAATATTGTCACTATTTGGACATGTATTTTTTCCATTATATTTTTATTGGAATCAATTAAAACTATAAATATATATATATATGATGTACTCGATTTGAATTTGATATTATGTAATTCAATTTGTAACATATTTTCAACTATAAAATATTTGATTTGAATTTAATTCGAACCATTTTGATTTTGAAATGTTCGATGTACATTAGTGCGTTAGTAAACAAAGATTCGGATACGATTCGTGACTAAAAATCTTATATTCAACAAGGCTTAGTTAAACTAATGGGGTAAGTAAGAGAAAGATAAAATCTGTCATACATGAACGTAAATTTACATGTAGACAGAGCGGGAAAATATTTAGAAAAAAACTACACCCACCAAGGATTCAAACCCCAATATTCCTGCTACCGTCAAAACAGCCAAGGTGAGCATAACGCCTTTGTCCGCGTGCCCACATATGCGAATAAATGCGTTAAAAATATAATTTTATATACAAAGATAATTTATGTAATTTCATGTTGACACATTGTTTTTTGTTTTATTTTTAATCTAAAATGATAAGTTTCTGAGATAAGCAAGGTGTGTTTTCAACCCACAGCAATGTTCGTGACGTGTTTTCGGAGCCCTGTTCATCACATTGCCGCGCTTATTACGTTCCTTTCACTGCTGTTTCAGTAATGAAACCGACAGTCCACATACACAACCACACACACACACACACACACACACACACACACACACACACACACACACACCACACACCACACACTAATAAACCACTCAATGGATCGGCAAATTGTGGCGGCACGGAATGTGGTTGTGGCCGTGTCATTGTAATAACTACAACAAAGGTGAATGTTGTTTCAGTTAAGGGTGTTCAAGCTAGTAGGCCTATTAAATTATTTTTTAACTTTTTAGAGGAGTGGGGGGCGCTTTGGAATATCTTGTTTAATGTAGTTATGTTCTAAAATGAACATTATTGGGCATCTTGTTTAGTATTTTCATTGAAATACGGAATATAATTGCAAAATTTTAATGAGTTATTAGTGAGACCTCAATAAACATCAATCAAAACATCAAAATTGTTTTTTATCAATAAAAATGTTATGTTACTCAACAAAAATTAATAAAAAAAGTTTGTTAGTAAATCAAATACCAACTTTTGACTAACCAAAAATTTTTATTTTCTCATATCAAGAGAATGTATTGTGATTGTTAAAAATATCCATCTCGATATTATTATGAATCTTTAGGTTTTATGTGTGTCTGAACCCAAAAAAGAAAATTTTAAAATTCTGTCTGTCCCCATGTTGGTTTGTTAGTGTGTCTGTCTGTCTGTCTGGTACTGACATGGATCCAAAATGGTTGGATGGATTTTGTTCAAATTTAATATTTAGATTTTATAAGGGAATTTTTTAAATTTGACTGATAGCCCTCAAATTGGACTGACGAATGACTTTTTTGTTTTAGAAATATTTTGAAAATGGCTCTAACCATTTAATTCAAAATGTTTATCTAGGACTTGTTTGACATGAGAAATAGTAACGTGTCATTGGTTTATGAGCAAAAATTTGTCAAAGAGTAATTTACTGATGGGAAATTATTGAAAATTAAAAATATTTCGGAAATAGCTCAAACTATTTTGTTTAAAATGTATATCTGGGAATTGTGTGGTATGACAAATAACAGTGTATGCTTTTTCTTTGAGTAAAGCATCGTTTGTGGGTAGTTTAATGATGACAGATTTTTCAAAAACTTTTTAAGTAATTTAAAAATGGCTATAACAATTTGGTTACAAATTGGTATCTTAGAGTCTTTGACATGACAAATAGCACGGTATAGTTGGTTTTGGGTGAAAATTAGTTTATGGATAGTTAACTGATGACTGATTTTTCAAAAACTTGAAATATTTTTAAAATATCTTAACGACAACACTTAAAGATAATTAAAAAGGGGATGAATTATTTCCGGTCATTTACTTTTGATGATGACAATTTTTGAAATATAATTGGAGGCCCAAACTGTTAATTATGGATCCAGCTTTCCTTTGTTCTTAGTATTAAGGGTTTGATTCAAATCTGAACCAATCATCACAGTGGATAAAATTTTCCAAGTACAGTACGTTTTTGATGATTTTTGTTTCTTTGCTTTTCCTAAGGCTGGGTTGATTTATTATATAAGCAGCAAAAAACAAAACAAAAACATAAAAACTAGCTTTAGTAAATCATTAATTTATAATTCACTTTTACGTTCATTCATTCATTCATTCTTAATTTATTCGTTCATTTTCTTTTTCTTTTTATATTTTCATGTTTTGTAAATAGTATTTTAATATTTGGGGACACGAAGAATACCTCCAAATTTCCTAGCTATGAGCAAATTGCTTCTTTTTTTAGGCAAAGGAGAGCTATACCATTTATTAATAGGCAGATGAGAATCGTTTTAAAGATAGACGAGGATTGTTTTAATGGTTTTGAAATGAACAAACTTCCATTCATATAATAAGCATCACAGCTTGAGGGATGTATCTGTTCAAGTAGAAGGTGTACTTAAGTTTTCAGTCTGAATCAGGTGATATCAGGTGATGACATGTCGTTATCTTTGCATGTCCCTGTTAGCCATTGGGAATTACAAGGTAGTCCGTATCAATGTAGGCCTTGGAGCGCTTTCACTCCGTCGCTCGTGATGATAGCAACCAGGACTGTGCTAAATTTAGCGTATAACTAATAGGAAGCGACGGATGGAGGGAGGGGGCTCAAGCTGTCATATCGGACAGGAATAAATAAACACGGAGAGAAATAGTGGGTAAACTTCGCGAAAAATATCTCGACTGGGCTTTCGGAAATAAATTAGAGATGTGGGCCAAGTTTCTAGCGAATCTAGGCTATAGAGCACATTGATGGGCACGCGGACCAGGCTTAAGACTCAGCTAAGCCTTGATTTTTTTACAGGAAGCCCACTTTCGACCACACCAACATTAATTGAAAGTCATTAAATTTGTTATTGTAGAAATGTCTTATTTTATTTATTAATTAAAAAGTTATCAAAAGCTTTCGATAATAGGCCTACTTCCTTATGGATAACTATATAATTTCTCTTTACATCATTAACTAAACGGACTAAATATATAAATAAAATTGTAATATTTTTAATTTCGCCAATGTGGCAACATAAGTTTCCAGTTTTCATAAAAAGTGCTTCCTTTGAAAATCAGACTGTATTCTAGTTAACCGTTAATAGGGATGCCCAGGAGGCGGCTCCCAGTCGTCTGTATTAAGAGCGTTTTTTCATAAATGGTTTACCACTTAACTTCCACACAAATTAGGGTACATTTCCTTTGAATTCGGCCTCCATACACTATTAGCATGATTTAAATTCGTATATTTTGTATGGGTACTAAGACGCTACGGAAAATAAATGAAATAAAGCAGGGATTTTCGCCCTACGTGCAAGTGGGATGCTTCCAGAGTAGCTGGAAGGTGATGAAAAAAATTAGTAAAGCCTGATGTGAAAATTAAAATATTAATAAAACTAATATAAAATATTATATACTTTCTAAAATTATATGTAAATGCGCTCTTAGTTTATTCTAGATGGCTAAATTCAATTGAGCAGTGGATATTTGATAGTAAAATATTTTTAGAGAATCAATGTATATAACTTTTGGGTGTGAGTTGTACTTTTGAAAAATAGCGGTTTATTTTGAACGTAAACATTTTGTAATAGTTTATTTGTAATAAATCTGTATAGTATAGAGTGAAATGTAAGGACGAGTGAGTTGAAATATTCAAAAGAAGAGAGGTGATTTTTTTGTTTATCAGATGTAAAGTTTGATTGAACTTTCTGAGATGAGATACAAAGTGAATAGTTTAGAGCTAGAAACATGTGTGGAAATTTTTTCTATGATCTTTGTCTGATTTTTTTCTGAGTTGTTTAATGTCATGTTTTTTTGGTTTTTTTTATTCAAGCCCCAGCAGAGTGTATTGAGGTTTATTTATCCTAAACTATTTACCACACTCTCTTTTTCTCTCTACACGCAAATGTGGGTGTTTCCTCTAAAATGTACCTTTCTCATCCCTGCCTGTGGACTTAGAGGATGAATGATAAAATGCGGTGAAATAAAAATTTGCTATCCCCTCTGTATAAATCTACTACCTTAAAAGGACTTAAATAATTAAACCATGACATTAACATTAACTTTTAGCATTTGATGAGTCTGTTAAATCCATAAATAAAGGGGTGGTATGCAAAATCAAGAGTTCCCGGTTCAATTCCCTTTTTATTATATTCATCTATCTATACATATTGGAAACGTTTTATTTTTACCATTCACATAACTAAGGGAATAGGTAACACACAAAAATCTTTTTTAGCCACACTCTTAGATTAGCCATTCTAATTTTATTAAATTTAAAACTTAACCTAGAGATAAAAATATTTGCACAACATTTACAACTATTAAAAGAGAGTCTGTGAAACTTTTAAGAAATAATACTAGAACCAAGTCTTACTCAGTGGCGTACCGAGGGGGTGGGGGTTTGGGGGCACGAGACGAATTTTTATTAAAAATTAAAAATGTGTCTCATAAAAAACCTAAATACACATGTTTTACAACCTATTATATTCATAGATTATTGTCAGTAATTCTAAGAGTCCTTCTAATCTATTTTTTATGACATAAGAAATAAATCATATTACTTAGTTTAAGTTTCTAGCTATAAGTATTATTATTATTTTATTATTATTATTATTATTATATTATTATTATATATGTTTTTGAAATACAAGCACAACATGAAATATTATGCATGGATTGGCATCACTGTTATGAGTCGCGGCTGGACATGACCTTGAAGAGAGTTGTGGTGGTGTGCGCAGGTGCTGCGTTGTTTACAAACACGAAAACAATTGGGTAAGCCCACAGTTGACTCCGTCTTGTCGGCTGTTTAGGACCAAGACGAGATGATTTCACCCTTATCAGTTCGGTGGATGTACAGTTCAATGATTCGTTAGTACGGACTACGTGTGCTATTTTCCACACTTATGATAAATGTGCCACAGTTAATTTTGTAAGTAATTTACTTTAGCTCATTAAGTTGTTTCTGCAGTCCTTCCTTCATTTATTGGCTTACCGTCATCTGACAAGCGAAGTGCAAAATAGAAGTGTATCCAAACAAACTAGAGTGGTCGCCGGTTATAATACAAATACGAAATAATACAATAATAAAAACCTTTACAAAAAGTTTAACTTTATAATTTTATAAAGATGTTATCATATGCAATACATTCATAGAGCAGTGTTTTAACTATAATAATTCTTTCTCAGGCATACTGCAATGAAGCATCATTATCCTAGTAGTGCAGAGAAAAATACATGAAAAAAATCAATAGAACGAGCAGAAAAGTATATTAACGGTAAAGGATCAATTTTGAAATTTGTGTGTCAATCTTCGAACACAAGTGATCAGGGTCAGAAAGAGTGCAGCACCAGCATGTATATTGGTCTTGAAGGGCCAGCCACCGTAGAGGATCTAGCAGCTCCCCAAGAAGAGGAAGATTATTTAAGTGCATAAGAACCAGAAAACTGTGTTAATGCGCCACCGCAGAAATCTGACGAACAACATGAAGGTCTGGTTAGGCCACAAACAGAAAGTGCTGATGGTGATTCAACAGACGAAGTCAATATAACACACTACTTCTTGACTCTGACGTAGGAAATAGGCCAATCCCTGTTACAAATGCTTTTAGAAATGATATAGTAAAAAGAAGATCCAAGTATTTTCAAAACCGAGGCGGTCCAATTGAATCTTTACAAAGAACTGGGACAAACCTGAGAGGATTAAATCGCCAGCTAACCACCAATTGGTTTTACAAGGATCTTCCGAATGGAGAAAAAGTTTTAAGAAAATGGATGGTGTATTCCCCATCAAAGAAAATCCTATTTTGCTTTTACTATTCAATAGAGATGAAAAAACAGCTGACACATCAAAATTCATTACAGGATTTCAAGACTGCTGGAAACTAAATCCTAGGGTGTCTCTGCTGGAATCTTGGACCAATATTTGTCCAATCTTAAAATATGGGAAACTTTAGGATCAAGGTCATTGCCCAATAAAACTATCGATTTTGTAAAACAGAAAGTTCTAGAAGGAGAAAGATAAAAGTGGAACGATATTTTACATATGTAGACTACTTGATAACCCTATGTTTTTAGCCAAAAAAAACTTGCCTTTCCGAGGACATAGGGAGCGTCAACTTTCTGAAGACAGGGGAAGCTTGTTAGAATTAGTTGAGCTCCTTTCACATTATGGTCCCGTGTTAAAAGAACATTTGTTGAGAATCCAGCAAACTGTGACGAAAGGGAAGGTTTTAACGTCATATTTGTCCCCTAAAATATAAAACGAGTTTATTTCAATTTTGGGGAATACTGTCAAAGAGAAAATCATTGAAGATGTAAATAGGGCGATGTATTATGGAATACATTTTGACAGTACACCTGATGTATCTCACCAAGATCAGATGAGCGAAGTATCAGATATGTACAAGTTGGAGGCGGAAAAGTTGAAGTGAGAGAATCATTCTTAGGACTTTTCCCTCTTGTTGGTAAGAAGGTTTCTGATGTTACAGAATAAATTTTGAATGCACTTAACAGTGAAGGTTTGGACTTGAATCTATGCCGAAGTCAAGGCTACGATAACGCTTCCCCTATGGGAGGTGTCTACTCCGGTGTTCAAACAAGGATTCGCCAGTTTAATTCAAAAGGAATGTTTGTCCCATGTGCCAATCATTCGCTCAATTTGTGCGGAGTTCATGCTTTTGGAAGTGTCCCTTCTTGTATTATATTTTTTGGTTCTAGAAAGCATTTATAATTTAATTTTGTGTTCAACTTACAGATGGGATGTACTAGCTGGAATCGTAGGTATAACAGTAAAAGGTTGTCAGAAACTAGCTGGAGTGCGCATCATGACGCAGTTAAACCTGTGATGAAATACTATGAAAAGTTGGTAAAGGCCGAGGAAAAGTTGTGCGAACCAACTAAAAATGTTGATACAAGAGGTTCAGCAGAAATTTTATTGATAAACATCTGCAACTTAACGTTTCTTGCCTACCTTCATTTGTGGTCTCACGTTCTTGAAGAAGTCAACCATGCCCAAAAATATCTTCAGATAGAGAGGATACTACTTGACAAAAGTGTACAAAAGTTTAAAACTTTGAAACTTTCTTTACAAGAAAACCGAGAAGAGATGGTTTGAAATGCACTTGATTTTGCGACAAAAACTTGTAAAGATTTGGACATACCAATTGAAATAAATGGTACGGTGCACCGCACAGATTTTCTCTCTCTTTCTATAAACTCGTAAGATTTCTGAACGGAATAATGTACATTGTATCATCACCACTCCACATAAGAACACTACACTTTTGCACTGTCTTGGAACAAAATGAAATCGGTTCAAAACCGAATGGTTTTAAGATAACACACAAAAGCAATTTATACAAATTAATTAAAATAACGTTATTGATACAGATAGCTACACAAAAACTCTATCTGCGTAGGAGCAATCAAAAGATGAATGAAACGAAATAATAATAATAATAATAATAATAATAATAATAATAAAAAGAAATACAATAATATAATTATTAATGAATGAAGTTTTCTTCAACACACCTAAGTTAAACGAGAAATAGCTCAACGCTTTAGTTGTCGGAACAAAAATACACGTTTGCACTTCCGTGAAACAAAATTAAATACTTTAGAAGCGATAGCTTTAGACCTTTATCAAATATCACATAATACATATTAATTAGAATAGTTTTCTTCGAACAGCTATTCAAATAAAAACTTTATCTTCGCTATATCAATCGTAAGAGAAGATTTAGTGAAAGTAAACAATAACAATTGTTATAGAAACATAATGAGAAAAAAAAAGAGCATCAAATCTAAACAAAGAGCATACATCTAATAGTTGATACTTACAGAAAAATTACTAGTTTGAGGTATTCAACATTACATTAATAGACAAATTATATTTAAAAAAAATTTCACTTAAAACCAAAGAGCATACATGAAATAATAGAAATTTTTGTAGAAATATATTTGAAATATATATTCGTTTACAACTAATAAGGTCTATTGGGATTAATAAAATGTATTTTCTGATTAAATTTTTTTTATCTTTAATGTCATACATCTTTTTCATTTTCAAGTAATATGAGCTCCACCACTTTGTTTGTAATGTTAAATAGGGCTTAAATACGAGATTTAATCAAAACCGTTAAAGAGTATTTCGAATAAATTATATATATATATATATAATTATATATATATATATAATTATATATATAATTATATATATATATATAATTATATATATATAATTATATATATATATATTGACCCCGAAGTGAATTACCAAATAGATATTTGCTTAAATTTTGTAAGATTTTTGAACATCTCCATCAAAGACCAAAGATATTTTTAAAATTATTTTTTTATTTATCACCGCGTCATACTATCCGTTCGGTATTTATGCTTAAGTACTAATTACGCTAATATATTAGAAATTGGGAAGGTTGAATTTACAGGGACTGATCCCGCATTTGAGTGAAGAATGGAAAACCATTGATGAAAAACCACCCCAATTCACCCGACCTAGATTCAAACCTTGATCTCCCCGTCCTCGACAGTCAAGCTCAGTATGAAACTAGCGCGTTAATCTCAGTACGAAACTAACGCGTTAGCCAACTACGGCACCGAGAAGGTTAACAATATAGAAATTAGTTTTATATGTCAATGTGCCCTATAAGGTACAGATAGACAGACAGAGGGAAATTCAAAAACAACTTTTTCGGATTCAGGGATTCATGAAACGTCAAGATTCATCAAAATTTCTGTTTTAAATCCTATATATTTATTTTTAAAGAATTAATGTCCTCATTTGTATGTTTGGACCAATAAAAAAGATTAATATTGGCTCCACAAGGGTCAACACTTCGTATTAAAATTTCGATTTCTGGTTAAAATTTTAAAATTTTATAAGGTGTTGCACATCTTCAAGTCATCGCATTGATATTTAATTATTCATTTATACATTTTGACCAATAAAAAATGTAAATATTGACTATTGAGTCTAAAATGGAGATAGATCATTGCTGTGCAAACATTTCTCCTAAGAGCTTTAAGGAAAAATAACATACTTTTTTAGATACTTATATTTAATTACTCTATGGCATTGGAGAATTATTGCGTTAAGACTTAAGTAGTATATGTTTACAACTAAAGCTTACAAAATTGTATTCATATATTTGCAAATATCTCAGAAACTGTTGCTTTTATAAAAATATATGTCAAATAAAAGTTTTTATTTCTAATAGTTCTACAATTTTGCAATGTTAAGTTGTTTAGTTTATCAAATAGTTGTGGAGATACGGAAATTAACCCTTCTGTAAAGTACCCTAAAAATCATATTCATAGGAAAATGAAAATAGCCAGTTTATTTATAATCTTAATCAACGCCTAGATACGAATTTTAATCAAAATCGTTTGAACAGATTTTGAGAAAAACTATTTTTTCTCTTTTCACCCTTTATAAAACTACTCTTAATTTTAAGTTTTAATAGACACACAGACAGACGGCATTGCAAAGACTATTTTTTAGGGTTCGGGGGGTCATGAGACGTCGACATCCATCAACATTTCAGGTTAGTTTTTTTACGGTCGCAATACTTAAACTTTAATGTCCAAAAAGTTAAAAAAATATATATAATTGCGAATATATTGAAAGTTATTGATTTTATAAAAATATGTTTCGAATAAAATATATGTATTATAAATATATATACATATTTGTAATGATAAGTAATTTCATATCTCAAATAGTTTCGGAGCTATTATAAAAAATGTTAATTAATGCATCAGACCGGAGCCCTTAAAGCCATTTTGCCGAAATATTGAGAGTAGCCAATTTGTTTGGAATACTTATTAATGTTTACAAATGAAATTTAATCAAAATCGTTAGAGCCGATTTTGAGAAAATCGACTTTTTCTCTTTTTTCCCTTCTGTAAACTACCCTTAATTTTAGGGGTAGATATCCAATTCAAAAAACACCTCGGGGGAACCCTATGAAAACCCTAGATATCAAGTTTTAGCTCAATCGGTAAAATAGTTTAGGCTCTAGTTGGAGGTACAGATAGATAGACAGAAAGACAGACAGACGGAAATTCAAAAACAACTTTTTCGGATTCAGGGAGTCATGAAACGTCAAGATCCATCAAAATCTCGAGTTCGATTTTTTTTGACGATCACCATACTTTCTCTACCTGTAAGTTAGAGATAAAGTAAAAAGTGGATGTAGAAGATTCAAGAAAATGATGCCGGGAGAAAAAGCAAGAGACGAAGGTCTCTCTCTACAGTAAGATTTAAGAAGATGCATATTTGAATGTATAGATAAATTTTATCAATAACTGTTAACGAGATCTGATTCAATGGAAACTATGAATGAGAGATTTGCAGCTGTACAACATTCTTATCTTAATGGGGACATTTGTCGAAGAACTCCCTCAGCTAATTTCAAACATAGCCAAGACATTTGATGAACTCCGAAAGGAAGAAATGTTACCCAAAATACAGTGGCTACGATGTCACGTTCAAGCTGCAGACATAAAAAAAAGTGGCAAAACAATGGTCATCATTGAAAATGTTGGAGTTTATTATCAAAATGGACTTCCAAGAATCAGTTCCCAACCTTTGTGTAGCACTTAAGATATTTTTTAAGATACGTGTATCCATTGCATCTTGTGAAAGAAGTTTTTCAAAGTTAGAACTAATCAAAGTTATCTTCGCTCAACAATGAGCTAATCAAGAATGAATAGCTCAGCCATACTTTCTATAGAAAGTAAAGTAGCTAAAAAAATAAATTTTGTCCAATGTATCAAAATATTTGCAGAAGAAAAAGCTTGTAAAAAGCAGTTTCTATAGATCATTGAAAGTATTTTATTTTGTGCAAGCTTTGCTGTCTTACAATCCCACTCAAAACTTTTTTATTTGTTTTTTATATCATGGTAATTAATTTATTATGAACTTGTACTTATCTTTATCGTTTGTAATGATTGTGTACAGATTCTTCATTTACATACTTTTTATGTTAAGAAAGTTATATATTCTGTAGCACATAATTATCAGTACAACACTTTCATTTGAAACTAACAATGTTTGAAAAAGTGTTTTAGCAAATAATGCTCAAAACATGGGGATTCAGTACTGAAGTTAATTAAATATTTTTCCTAGTTTCATAATACACCAGAACATGTACATAGTAAGGGCTTAAGTTGAAAAATTAAGCATTTCTCTAAATGTTGTCATTAGTTTTAATTAAAATAAAAATTACATATTTGAAAAAATAATCATAAAACGAAAATTCTTTGTTTTTAATTTTAGTTTCCTTTAAGTTCTATTAATACTTAACACACTCAATACACAGTTAGTTCTTTCCAAAAACTTTTTTCCAATAATTTTTATGGATATAAGATTAAGCCTTGGTTTTGTGGTGCCAATAGTATAGGCACAATATGGGGAGTGCTTAATAATAGGGAGGGGGTGAAGGAAACTCCCACCCCGGGCCCCCAAAGGCATTGGTACGCCACTGGTCTTACTACCCGTTCTGGTTATTTGCTATAGAGGAAATAAACCCACATTTGCGTGGAGGGAGAGTGGAAAACCATTTAGAGAAAACCGCCCCTAGTTCACCCGAGTGAGATTCGAGACTCGATTTCCCCGTCCTCAGCAGTCTAGCTCAAGATGAAACTAACGCGTTATCTAACTACGCCACCGAGGCGGGTAACTTTTAAGAAAATGTTATACTTAGAATCTATCAACAGAGACTTATTACACGTTTGGTTTTTATTAATTAGTTTTAGCACCGTGGCTTACTACCCGTTTAGGTTATAAGCCTATGTACTAGATACGCTTATGGGTTAAGGATAAGTAAGAATTGAATTAATAGTAATTGTACCCAAATTTGCGTGAAATTAAAGTGGAAAACCATGTTAGAAAACCATCCTCAGTACACCCAACTGGGGAACCTGGGTCTCTCCGTCATCGGCAGTCCAATTTTTGCGAGAGTGACGCCTCAAACCAAGCGTCCACCAAAGCGGGATGTAAGTTACTCCTTTTAACTAGGCTAATGGAATAGGGATATGGAAGACAAAACTTAAAGGAGGAATTGTATCCGTATTTGCGGGGAGCGAGACTGAGAAACTACTCAAGCGAAACCACCCTAAATATACCAAACTGGGATTTGAACCCACACATTCTCGTCCCCGGTAAACCAGATTAGATTAATTTGACATTCAGTCCGCATGCCCGTTCATTGAGGCGGGTGAAACAATCTTCAGATGAATACAGCTACGTAACAAAATAATCACATATATAAATAGACATGAGGAGAAAGTTTCCTGCCATTGCCACTACAATGACGTCAGGGATACAAAGGGTTGCGTAACACAACATCAAGGGTAGGTATTTCCTCAGTTCGACTAGTAGAGCAGGGAGCAAACAGCTGTCATCTCCAGAGGGTGTCATTGGACACCTCAGCATCAGAGAAAGAGATGAGACTACGGCTCTGTGATGACAAGATATACTAAAGGCAGTGGCGTAACTACAGTCTATTCGCGTCTGGAGGGGAGGGGTAACTGACAGCTAGCAGAAGATTTTTATTGCAAACATTGGTTGAAAGTCACTCATGTTAACTTATGTGAAAATAATTATTATTTTATTAGTAATAATAATAGATTACCAATCAATAGTTTTAATAAACCATTATAATAATACTTCCATAAATGTGGTTTAGTGGTCATAGTTCCTGGCTACAGGTACAGAGGTCTCGGGTTCGGTCCCCAGCGCTTCCTTAATTTTCTATGAAACAGTGTGTCTAGAATGGGGTCAAACTCAGCTGCATGAGGAAAATTGAGGGGATACTTCAATAAAATGACCACATGACACCCTATATCAGCAAATGTTGGCTCTATCTTTGCCAAAATGCGGCGGCCACTGGATCGGTATAGCTTGCTTGTGGAATGATGTTATGACGTTCTTTTTCTTTTTTTTTACTTAGAGTGGACCCTTTTTATTTTAATCCCGAAAGTATTTTTCACAGAGCGTTAACGTGGTGCCCAAACTGATGCTCAACTCACGTGATGCGTGAACGCGACGTACTACTTGTAAATATCTCCATTAGAATACATTGTTATCAATAGGATCACGTCGAAATAACGCACTGTACCGCGGTCGGTATGAGAACTTCTGAGAGGCCAGTCATATTGCGTTCAATTTCAATCTACACTACAAGATAGGTAGAATAATTATACGAGGTGCTCTGGGGATTACATATTTATTAACTTGTTAACAAGAATTATTCTTCCTTCATTTGATATCTCATATTATGTACCGGTGTACATAGGTTAGAAGATTTGTTAGATTTACTGATTATATATAATAGATTCAAATTAAATCATTTAAAACATCTAATGATCCATTTAGTTCAGAAAATATGGAACAAGCTTTATTTTTAGCAAGATAACTATAATTAGTTATATAATACAATTACAAAAGATATAACACGTGTATCGAAGCTGACAAATTAAAAAAAACATTACACTATAATATTATGTATTTGTCTCTAAACAGATGTATTATAATATTAAACTTTATTAAATATATAATTCTGTAAAAAAAAATTGTGCTCTACACCTGCCCATTGTTTATCTATAGTTACTTAGCTTAATCAACTATAATAATTACAATTTTTTAAATAAATAGTTATTTTATCTACTATTCTACCTATCATGTAGTCTATTACTATTCTTGAAATTAGATAAGTAGTATTATATACATTATATTAATCGCATATATTATTATATTATATATAATACTATATGTTATAACTACATATTCTCAACTAAATTATAACCTCTATTTATATGATTATATATTTTATTGATTAATTATTATCTTTATATATATTACTTTAATCACTATTTTATTGTTTATAACAATCCCAAAATTTATTTTTTATTAGCCCTGCCTCTTACTACCCGTTTGTGTTACACAAATATATATCAATCATTGTTAGCGATGATGAAGGTTGAATCTTGAGGAAATGTACTCGCATTTGTGCGCAGGGAGAGTAGTAAGCCATTTAGTAAAAACCACCCTCAGTACAGACGATCTGAATGATATCTCTGATCTCCCTGTGATCTACAGTCAACTCGATTGCAAGAAAATGAAACCTTATATCATTCGATCATCGAAGCGGGTAAAATTAAATATTTACTGCACGTGTGTTTGTTGTTTTAATACGCCGCCTGTTACAACCAATCTGGGCTATTAGCGTATTTAACTAATGTGGTAGGGATGAGGAATGTTCAATTTAAAGAAAGTGTATCCACATTTACGTGGAAAGAGGATGATAAATCATTTCAGGAAAAAAAAACCCAGAAAGATTTAAAAAACTGGCCTTGACGTCACAGGCAAACTGACCAGGCCAGGCGCGCATTTGACTGGTTTAAGGAGTCTTACATGTTTCCAAAGTATTTTCCCCATTCTGATCCAATTATTGGAAAGTGTCGAGAGAAGTCTTGTTTTGAAATTACTTTATAAACTCCTCAATTAGGCACGTTAGAAACACTGTAGCCTGCAGAAGATTCACCACCCCTTGCTAGATACTGCAACATTTTAAAACCTTCCTAAGCCAGCTTGTTCTTGTAAAGTTATGTAAATACAAGATAGCAACGCAGGGTTAAATTGCGGGGAGGCAGGGTGGGACTAAAACACTCTATCGTACATTTTAGCATGGCAGGTATGTATCTATAAATCAATTTTTGAGAGAAAGGGATTGCGAGGGAGGAGGTGCGAAGGGTGGAGTGGGCGGGTAGAACGCTGTTGAGGGGACTTGAGCATTCCCTTATACAATACTGTATATAAACATTTCTGAATTATGGGATGTCACAAACCAAGGAAATAGGTGGCTTCAACTGACGCACAAAACCTAAAACGACTATATTCTCCAAGATGAACTCTTACGTAATAGTGTAGGTGGCATAAATTACAATATTTCATCGCTAATAATATGATAGTTTGAGACTCAATGTTAACGTATCCTTATTTCTCATTTAATGTCTTGAAAAAGTGCATTTTAGTCTTGATTAGATGTAATTTCAGTTGACATTTTGAGGGGTAGATGATCCAGAACTTCTCCCCCTGTACTCGTTCATCCCTTCCCAACACTCTTTGTTAAGCGACTGCAAATAACGCGCATGAAAAGTTTCATCAGTAAAGTATGACCGCGCCCTTACTTTAAGAAGGACTGTTACTTTCTAAAGGCGGTGACTGACTTGTAATATGAGCATTGTAATGTAACACGAGAATTTTAATGTAACACGAGCATTGTAATGTAACATAAGCATTGTAAAGTAACACGAGCATTGTAATGTAACACGAGCATTGAAATGTATCACGAGTATTGTAATGTAATACGAGTATTGTAATTATCACGAGCATTGTAAAGCAACACGAGCATTGTCAGGTAACATGTGCATTGTAATGTAACACGACCATTGTAATGTAACACGAGTATTGTAATGTAACATAAGCATTGTAATGTAACATGAGCATTGTAAAGTAACACTAACATTGTAATGTAACACGGGTATTGTAATGTAACACGAGCATTGTAAAGTAACAGAGCATTGGCAGGTAACATGAGCACTGTAAAATAACACGAGCATTGCAATGTAACATGAACATTGCAATGTAACACAAGCATTGTAATGTAACACGAGCATTGTAAAGTAACACGAGCATTGTAAAGTAACACGAGCATTATCAGGTAATATGAGCATTGTAATGTAACACGAACATTTAAAGTAGCACGAGCATTTTAATGTAACACGATTATTGTAATGTAACATGAGCATTGTAAAGTAACACTAACATTGTAATGTAACACGAGCATTGTAATGTAACACGAGTATTGTAATGTAACACGAGCATTGTAATGTAACACGAGCATTGTAATGTAACGTGAGCATTGTAATGTAACGTGAGCATTGTAATGTAACATGAGCATTGTAATGTAAGACGTTAGTCAGTGCGGTTTAGCGAGCAACGCGCGGAGCCGCTCGATGGAAAGTAAATCCCATCTACTGTCGGTTTTTCCACAATCCCTTTGATTGTTACATTACAAGTCAGTGCAGGTGAAGGTGTTCGCACCGACCACAGGTATTCAGTCATCAAAGTGAATACTAGAGGAAATATGTGTTTTGTGATATTACCATTTTGCAGCAAGTGTCAGAATAAAATGAGGTGGAACTAAGAAAACACTTTATTTTTTTATTGAACAATATAGGAAGAAAACTATTTTGTGGGATCCTCAAGATCGACAACATTATAATACATTTTAATAAACTCTTCACTCGCGACTTGTAGGTCTAACATTTCAGCTGTAAATGAGGAAAAACCGGAGCAATGTAGAGACGAGCATTCAAAGTAAGCATTCGCTGCGCCCAATCAGTAACTTAAGCCGAGTTTTGTAATGTAATGTTCGTATTTAATATTACATTACAAAACTCGGCTCAACTCAGTCGCTGGCTTGAGAGTTTGAAGCTAGCAACAGCAAAATAAGTCCAGACATTGTTTAGTGTGTAAAAATTAATTGTTTTTAACACTTAATTTTTTGTTGGGATGGTATTTTTCCTTTCTTAAGAAGAAGAAAGAAATCTAAGGAATCAATAACTAATGAAAGAATGTGAAAGTGCAATATTAGCTATAGTGAATACTAGTTTTTGACTATTTGTTGTTGCTTGTGTAAAGGTAAAATCAAATTAGTAGGAAGTAATAACACTTGAAAACAGGACAGAAGATTTGACCTCTAATTTTAATAATATAAACAATAAAGATTTATGTATTTACAGATAATAAATAAATCGGAGTGTCGGGAAACTAATTTATAAGTTCGAAGTGAATTGGTTTATGGCCTGTAAAACAACTTTCGTACACTCCAAATCTGGTTATCGTCATATTACTGAAAATGACATCTATCTCCGTATCGTTGTTTGTCGTAGACTCGTCAGACTTCAGAATGGGTTTCAAACTATATTTGCTCATTAATTCCAACAAAAAATAGTCTTTATGTCCAATAATATTATAGTTAAAATCTCCTAATAGTATTACATCAGATTTATCAGAGAGGGTTAATTTGTTAATAGCAGTGACAAACTCAATATTAGGTGTACTAGATGATTTGTACCCTGTGATGATAGTGACATTCCCAATTTTGAAACCTATAATATCTATTCCGAAAACAGAGTTTTCTATTGAAATGTGCTTACATGTTTGAATTTTCATGTCTTTCTTTGCCAACATAATAATCCTCTTGGGCGTCGGACACTAACACTATCAGATCTGAAAAATATCTTAAAATTTGGAATTTGGAGAAAGTCTTGTGGGATTGTTTCAGTTTCAGACATTATCAATATGTCACAGCGTGAATACCAATCATCTGCAAGGATGTTTGCCATATTTTTGTGCAGAGATCGGACAATATGGTACACAATAACTATGCCGTCTTTCTGATCATGGTTCTTTAAAGTACCCTAAAAATCATTTTCATAGGAAAATGAAAATAGCCAGTTTTTTTATAATATTAATCAACGCCTAGATACGAATTTTAATCAAAATCGTTTGAGCAGATTTTGATAAAACCTAATTTTTCTCTTTTCGCCCTTTATAAAACTACTCTTAATTTTAAGTTTTAATAGACACACAGACAGACGGCATTGCAAAGACTATTTTTTAGGGTTTGGGGGGTCATGAGACGTCGACATCCATCAACATTTCAGGTTAGTTTTTCTTACGGTCGCAATACTTAAACTTTAATGTCCAAAAAGTTAAAAAAATATATATAATTGCGTATATATTGAAAGTTATTGATTTTATAAAAATATGTTTCGAATAAAATATATGTATTATAAATATATATACATATTTGTAATGATAAGTAATTTCATATCTCAAATAGTTTCGGAGCTATTATAAAAAATGTTAATTAATGCATCAGACCGGAGCCCTTAAAGCCATTTTGCCGAAATATTGAGAGTAGCCATTTTGTTTGGAATACTTATTAATGTTTACAAATGAAATTTAATCAAAATCGTTAGAGCCGATTTTGAGAAAATCGACTTTTTCTCTTTTTTCACTTCTGTAAACTACCCTTAATTTTAGGGGTAGATATCCAATTCAAAAAACACCTCGGGGGAACCCTATGAAAACCCTAGATATCAAGTTTTAGCTCAATCGGTAAAATAGTTTAGGCTCTAGTTGGAGGTACAGATAGATAGACAGAAAGACAGACAGACGGAAATTCAAAAACAACTTTTTCGGATTCAGGGAGTCATGAAACGTCAAGATTCATCAAAATCTCGAGTTAGATTTTTTTGACGATCACCATACTTTCTCCACCTGCAAGATAGAGAAAAAGTAGAAATAACATAGTAAATTAGGATTGCAAATTTTTACTTTCTCTCTATCTTACAGGTAGAGAAAGTATGGTGATCGTCAAAAAAATCTAACTTGAGATTTTGAGGAATCTTGACGTTTCATGACTCCCTGAATACGAAAAAGTGGTTTTTGAATTTCCGTCTGTCTGTCTGTCTGTACCTCTAACTAGAGCCTAAACTATTTTACCGATTGAGCTAAAACTTGATATCTAGGGTTTTCATAGGGTTGCCCCAAGGGATTTTTGGAATTGGATATCTACCCCTAAAATTAAGGGTAGTTTATTGAAGGGCAAAAAGAGAAAAAGTCGATTTTCTCAAAATCGGCTCTAAAGATTTTGATTAAATTTCATTTATAAACATTAATAAATATTCCAAACAAAATGGCTACCCTCAATATTTCGGCAAAATGGCTTCAAGGGCTCCGGTCTGATGCGTTAATTAACATTTTTTATAATAGCTCCGAAACTATTTGAGATTTGAAATTACTTAGCATTACAAATATGTATATATATTTATAATACAAATATTTTATTCGAAACATATTTTTATAAAATCAATAACTTTCAATCTATACGCAATTATTTGAATTTTTTAACTTTTTGGACATTAAAGTTTAAGTATTGCGACCGTAAAAATAAACTAACCTGAAATGTTGATGGATGTCGACGTCTCATGATCCCCCCGAACCCTAAAAAATAGTCTTTGCAATGCCGTCTGTCTGTGTGTCTATAAAAACTTAAAATTAAGGGTAGTTTACTGAAGGGCGAAAAGAGAAATAATAGGTTTTCTCAAAATCTGCTCAAACGATTTTGATTAAAATTCGTATCTAGGCGTTGATTAAGATTATAAATAGACTGGCTATTTTCATTTTCCTATGAAAATGATTTTTAGGGTACTTTACATAAGCGTTAATTTCCGTATCTCCACAACTATTTGAGAAACTAAACAATTTATCATTGCAAAATTGTAGGACTATTAGAAATAAAAAACTTTTATTTGACATATATTTTTATAAAAGCAACAGTTTCTGAGATATTTGCAAATATATTAATACCATTTTGTGAGCTTTAGTTGTAAACATATACTACTTAAGTCTTAACGCAATAATTCTCCAATGCCATAGAGTAATTAAATATAAGTAAGTATCTAAAAAAAGTATGTTATTTTTCCTTAAAGCTCTTAGGAGAAATGTTTGCACAGCAATGATCTATCTCCATTTTAGACTCAATAGTCAATATTTACATTTTTTATTGGTCAAAATGTATAAATGAATAATTAAATATCAATGCGATTACTTGAAGATCTGCAACACCTAATAAAATGTTAAAATTTTAACCAGAAATAGAAATTTTAATACGAAGTGTTGACCCTGTGGAAGACATTAAACTGTTTGAAATGCTCTTAGGTGGACAAAGATGCGCCTATTTTCTCATTGATGGACAATGGACAATGGACAATGGACAATGGACATTATTCCGTTCAGAAATCTTACGAGTTTATAGAAAGAGAGAGAAAGTCTTTGCGGTGCGCCGTACCATTTTTTAAATTCTCATATCTGAATAAAGGTGCAACCAGAACATGTGATGTTTTCCAGTTGTTTTCTAATTTTATACTTGTAAAATATAACTATCGTTATTTAATGTTCATAATATTACAGTGAACTTTTTTAGGAGGGCTCAAACATGTAATTTTTTCTAGTTCAAGGGCCCCTTCAACCTAAAGTGTTTGGTATTTGGGAGCCCTTGTACTAACAGGAACCACTCTCCCTACTCATGCGAGTGGCGCGCCAACATCTGGCTTTTGACGGGAATCTGTTTACATTGCACCACGAGCGATGTTCCTGAACGGGTCAAACAACTATAACCGTGTGAACGATCAACTATCATAGTGAATATTAGCAAAACAATTATCAGTAAGACTCGTCCGTAATTTGGTAGTAGAGCTGGTTCTAGTTTTCACTGATGTTTTAGTACAGACGCATGCGCAGAAGAGAGACAGACACGTCTCACATTAGAAAATGAAAGGGTAATTTCCCTGTCTTTGATACGAAAGTAAAAATAAAATAGCTTTGATTTGAAAATTAGTTTGTGTTAAGTGGTTTATATAAAATTTATTTTTAATATAGGTCTATAATAAACTTAAAAAAAATAGACTGGAGTTTTTCAAAATATACATTAAAGCTTAAACTATTCATTTTTATATAAATAAATCAATTTCTGAAAGGAATTCCATTTTGTTGGATGTATTAGCCAATCACAAGACGTGAATAAGGACAAGGACTACGTGAATATTTCGTGGTAGATAATGTGCTGGTTATTTCGTAAT
The DNA here is from genome assembly GCA_033556935.1 of Timema podura. NCBI lineage: Eukaryota > Metazoa > Arthropoda > Insecta > Phasmatodea > Timematidae > Timema > Timema podura. Next base: position 5,189,690 of record JAVRXN010000009.1, on the reverse strand, counting down.
AGTTCCCAGCATTATAACAATACAAGTTTTTCTATCGAGTTAAGAGCGTAAGACACCTTAGCTCAGTCGGTAGTGTGTCTGTTTACTGAATTAAGGGTCCAAAGTTTGATTCCTGGCATGGTTGAAAAATGTATAATTGGTGAAATAGGTCGGTTCAGAAAGTGCACGTTAAATACCTAAAATAAATAAAAATAGGAATGTAAACCCAGACCGTGTGTATAGGACTTTAAACTATACTGACCAAACTGGGTAAAATACACTTTTGTTGGAAATCCCATCAGTCTACCAACATATTTTGTCGGCCATTCCTGCCAGCCGGCTCTGTTGGCCAATAAAATAAAAGGTCTTGTAAACGTAGCCGAGGAACCTCTTTCAGAACCTCGTCATTTCACCACAGCAAATCTAAAGCATCACTGTGCTATAAATATATTTCTAGATCTTACCACTTTATTCAAATCAAATTGATCTTGTTTTATATTCTGACAAAAGTTGTAGAAATTCTTTTAGCAAACACGTATTAACTTAACACATTTCTCGATACTGAAAGATAGGTAGACATATTTTTTTAATTATACGCATATATGATAACTACTCTAATGGGGTAGCGATGAGGAAGGAAGTATTTTAGAGATAAACTACACTCATTTGCGTGGTAGGAGAGTGGGAAACGATTTAGGAAAAAACACCCTCAGTAGATTCTATCTGGATTCGAACCCCAATCTCCTCGTCTTCAGCAGACCCGTTTAGCGCGAGAGTGACGCCTTAACCCATTCGGCCACTGAATTCGATGAAATAAAATAATAGGTACCCAATACGTGATCAAACTGACAAATTACGTTTAATTTAATGTGTATGCCTTTTATGAAAATTAAAAAGCTTAGTAAACAATACTTACAAAATTACTACAATTTTTAAAAGTAGTTTAATCGGTTACTAAGAAATTTGAGAAGATATTTTTTAACTCAAGGTAAGAGGGTGGTTTACACTGGAGGAAGCATACTCGTATTAGGGTGGAGAGAGGACGAGAAACCCGAAGTGCTAGATTATGCGTGATAAACCCCACCCCATTCCTCTCTACTCTCTGCATTCTAATCTCTGCGCCAGCGGTGTCTAAATGCAATGCAAGCATAACACCTCAGACCGCTTGGCCACCTCTGCGAGTGTCCCGTATGTCCCTTTCGGGTATAACTGTATACTCCATGTCTTACTACCCACCCAGGATATCCGTACATTTACACTAATGAGGTAGAGAAGAGGAAGGTACAATTTAGAGTCAAAGTACTTCCATTTGCGTGAAGAAAGATTGAGAAACAATTTAGTAAAAAATCCCATCACTTTCAGCCGGGATTAGAACATTAACCTTACCAGCACCGGAGAATCAGACAAGATGAGAATGACGTCTTTGTCTGCGTGCCCCCTCATGTGGGTGGACTTTTTTTTTTACAAGAGTTATAAACCACTTGGATTAAAGTGTAGGAATGAGAAGGGTAGTTTAGAGAAACAGCGCACTCATAAGTGTGTTGAGTTCCCTTGCTCCCAGTGCACTCAGCTGGGATTCTAACCCCGACCTCCTCGGCCACCTACAAACCAGACTAGTTGGCACTGACACCCATACGTTCTAGCATCTAGAGGTCCCCTCTTAATAGCCCAGATCGATGTATCCTCGCGTGATATCGGAAAGTCTCAAGAGTTGGTTAGGGAATGTACATAGGACGAGCGAGGCCGATATAATTAGTTCCGGGTAATTTTACATCTTAGACCCGCCCTTAATATTCGTATGAATTCATCGTGCTATCCCGCTAATAGCTAGGCCCCGTGCCTGAGAGACTGATGCTTGCATCGGTTACCTACAGGTGCTAGGGGTGGCCCTGCGGACTGGTATGCCTCCGTTTGACTACTTCCATTATAAGTAGTACACAGGGCTGGGCCTAACTGGGCTCTCTCGTGGCGGCGGCCCAGAAATGGGTTGGACTCTGTGGGGCAGTGAGTTTAATTGCCGACGAGTGATGGCGTTGACAGCACGGTGGGGTCCGGGCCTTTGGGTCTGGGCTCCTAGGGTTCTGGGTCTTCAGGCCTTGGCTCTTGAGGCTCTGGGCCTGTGGGCCTGGGCCTCACCTTTCGTGCGGTGAGCAGTCTTAGAGCTCAGGTGCTAGCCCGGACATTTAGTAGTGTATGGCGTAAATAGCTCCGGTTTCCACCCTGGAAGGAACCTAGTCCCTGGGTCGGTCCAACCAGTAAGTGACTGGAAGGGGAGGAGTTAATTCTCGCTTCCCTGGGAATCCGGCCTGAACCGGATCATCCCACCCTTCGGGGTGCGGGGGTTGGAGCTTTTTAGTTACCGACCTAGAAACTGCCCTGGGCCACGATGTCCAGGGGAGTTTGTCGCCACTAACGTACCGAGACCATAGCAGGATAATAGGCGCTGTAGAGCTGGTATTGAACACACTACCCTGAGTTAGGTTAATTTGTAAGCTCTGTGGTATTATCGATGTGTTTGACAGTATACATTAGCTGCACCCTTCCCACAACACGAAACCACCCCTTTTTATATAACCATAGATGATTATGTAACTATGTGTTCTTTATGTGGCACTGTATCAACGAGTTGAATTTCTATAGTGATAAGGCTATGTAAATCAGGAAGGGCTCCTGCAGTAACAAGGGTCTATAAAGTAGGAGGGACTTCTATAATAGCCATGGCAGGTAAATGATTATGACTTCTATAATAACAAGGGAATATAAAGAAATAGGGATTGCTGTAATAGTAAGGGGATATACATAAATATCGACTTTTATACTAAAGAGGTGGATATAAAGGAAAATGGACGTGACTGTACCTGACCTTAGGAACGGGCTTTACAGTTGAAGGGGCAACTTGCAACCCACATTACACCCATTTACTCAAAGGTTAATCTTATTCTACTCATATATCAACCATCATGAATGATATCAAGACATTTTGGTATCAAATTTAAAGTAACAATGTGCTAGTGCTCTTTGAAAAATCCTAATTTAAATACATTTTCGGAATGATTGGATCAACAATCAAATAGAAATCAATACACGGGTTTGAGATTCAAACTAATTAATTAAAGGGAGATTTAATTTTCGAACTTTGCGTCATTCTAATGGTTTGATTACATTTGGTTTTGATATTAATTAACTTATTAAACAGTAGTAAACTATGTTCCTGTATTGGTAGATTAATATTGCATTGGAGGTAGGTCATTCTACCTCCTATTCTTGGTAGACACCAAATAAGTACGGCTAACTGAATAAGGGAGGACCCGTTTCGGTGGCTTAGTTAGCTAACGCGCTAGTCGTGTTGAGCTCTACCGCAGAGGACGGAGAGATCGAGGTTCGAATCTCGGTCGGGTGAACTGGGGGTGGTTTTTCCTAAATGGTTTTCCACTCTCCCTCCACGCAAATGCGGGTTCACTTCCTCTAAATTAAACCCTCCAAATTCCTAATCCATTAGCGTAATTAGTACTTAAGCGTATAAATCGAACGGGTAGTAAGACGCGGTGCTAAATATTATTATTATTATTATTATATAAATGATATTTACCTGGAAAGTTGCTAAAAGACCAATCGGGACACAGTGTTCAAATGGGAGCTGTTAGTAATGGTTCACACTGTTGTATACTGATAGTAATTTGCTGTGAATACAATTTTAATGGTGTAAAAATGGGAGAAATAATACTGATAATGTACTGTACATAAAAAAAAGCGTTCTGAATATTCAGAATATTAAAAAAATACAAGTAACTCAAAAGAAAGAAAACCTATTTTATTGTATTTAAGATATTACTATAGTAAAATAAAACATTTTATTCTTTGTTATGCATAAGTGTGTTGGTATAATATCAGAGAGTAAATAATAAATAAAGATGCAAAGAGAAAATGCACAAGCGTTTGGTTGGTTAGAGAAAGTGAAACAAAAATTGTTCAAACTCACTCCGGTGATTACAAGGACCAAAAGTGCCAGTCTCGTATTTTCATTTTTTCCAATGATGAGGGGATGGGGTTTGAACCCCAACGGGTGTTTAGAGGTGGCTTATTTAAAATTGTTTCCCACTTTCCCTTCACAAAAATGCCGTGTAAACTTTCTCTAAATTATACTTTTCTCATCCCTATCCTATTAGTGGAACGTGGTGGCTACATGCAGCCAAAACCGTAAAAAAAACCTATAAAAGTCAGGGGTGGCAGGATATTGTCCTGCAATTTAATTAAAATTAACAAAAAATTAGGGAATTTAAATACGTGATCTAAAAAACAATTAACTTCTCAACCAAACACTAAAACCAAATTGAGAGACTTGTTCACGTATGTTTACACAATGCATTGTCTAGTATTTGTTTTTTATGCCACATTTGCACAGTGTCACAAATAATAACACCTAACACATATGATACTGAAAAAACTAATAAAATAGTGGTGTTTTAAATCTGAAAAGTTTTGTTTTAAAAATGGTAATCAATGGGGTAATCAATCAATGTAATAAACTTGAAAATTAAAATTTACCCACCAATACTAGGAAAAAAGTTTTGCCAGAAAATTCTTCTTTGAAAAACCTTGAAAATAATTGTATTTTATAACTACGCTAAGGATTTGTAGATACATTATGTAAATACATGGATATGTGACTAACTTTAAGCTGTAGAGCTTGTAAATAATCTACAACCAAGCAATTCATTGCTAGGTTAGCCTGGGCAACGCCAGATAGGCTTAATTCTTCTCAGTTAAATTAATATAATCAATAAGGTAAGGTATAGTTAAAAAATATTTTAATGTAATAGACGCTGACATTATTTCTTTGTATCAAGAATAGTGATTAATGTGAATTTTTTTTAATTATTAACTTCTACCTAAGATAATAACTTTAATAATTTCCAATTAAAATTTTTATATCTTATCTAAATTATTTTGTTAGTATTTCAACCAAAATAATTATCTTGCCTAAATAAAATATAAGTACAAGTTTTATAGATTTAAAAGCAACTGTTCCCAATTTTTAATTAAAATTAATTAAACAAAAATTATTATTTTATAAGTTAGAGTTTAGATTAAGAGAATGAAGTTTTCAATGTAAATAAAAGCGCTACACATCAGTTAACAGGTTAAATGTAAAGCGATATTTCAGTAGTACAAATAAATCTCAAAGTTAAATACATAAAGGAAAATAATTATACGCGTTTACTTACAAATAATTTTTGTTTTATTGAGATAGCATTGTGATGTCCCCCAATCATCTTTTTAGCATGGCAGGAATGATAAAATATATTTTATATGCATTTTATATTAATTTGGATGAAGATGATAATAATTTTTCTGTCACTTTGCCTAAGTCAATATAAGCTACTTTTCAGGATAAGCAATGTATAAATAAATACATATAGACAACTGCACAGAGCAAACAATGTCATGATTTTGATATCAAGAAAGAAATTCTTACAAATCAAAATTTTATAGACCTGTTCAGTATATCTGTTATCTCTTTTAGAAAATACTAGCAGTTTACCAGTTCTTCCCACGGGTAACTATGAAACTATATCAAATTATTAAGGTCAACATCCAGCTGCCATTATTTTGATAGCTCCTCTGTGTACAATCCTGAGATAGCTATGGCTATCAAAAACTAATTATGGCTATTAATAAATCTCAAAAATATTAGAAAGTAAATATTATTAAGTCCATAAACTGAGTGCACAAACGAACGAAACCCATTGACAACGCAATATTTACCTAAGCATTATCGTAATAAGTTAAACGAAGTGATTTTATATTGTTACAGAAACATTTGGTAAGAAAGAGCATCACATTTTACCAAAAACCATAAATAAAATATACATTGTTACAGAAATATATTAAATTTTGATAATCATTATTTTCCAAAGAAATAATGGTCCTCAAGCATGATGACTTCAGACTGGAAAACAAGAAAAACCTAGAAAAGGAATTTCATAATAAAAGTATTGTAGCCACCCTACGAGGTATTTCACCAGAATTTGTTATATTTTAATTGCTACGTTGCTCCTATACATGGGTGCTAATTTATCCTTCAATGTTTAGCTATATGTTCACAATACTAATGTATCAACTTATGTTAATCTTAAGTTTTTGTATTCATTTATTTTTAAACATTTTTCATCTCCTTTACAAAGTTAAAGTTTTCCACAATTTAGATAAGTTTTTTTTATTAATTTAGGTAATTTTTAGGTCCCCTCATTTCCCAACATTTGATTTATAAAATTCAAAACTTTCCAACCTCAATGGCTATATGGGGCGGTCCTTTTATCAGGTTGGAGAATTTAAATTTTCTTCCATGTCAAAATGATTTTTTAATTATTTGGAAATATTTCAATTTACTTCTCCCCCCTTCTCCCGCTTCTTCAATTCCCAGATTTACGATTGAAAATTTTAAGAATTATTTGGTTATTTTATATGGTTCTTTTAGGTAGCTGCCAAATTTCAATTCAACAACATCAAAATAGGGTTATATATAGTTTGTATAAATGTTAGTGTTTGATTTCTTGGTCTTCATTCCATAGTTTGGATTTAATTCAGTTATTGGGAAGGCTATAGACTTACATGCCAAATTTTAATTTAACTACTCAAAAAATGTAGGTTTTATAGCTTGAAATTTAGGGATCTGCTCTCCCCAGTATCCTCCTTCCTTGAATTTAAACATTCATATTTTTCATCAGTTTGTGGTGACCTTTAACCATCTGACAAATGTAATCGCCTAATACTGCGAGAAGTAGTTTATTATTACAGTTTTAGAAATTTTAACCTTGCCCAACTTATCCCTATTTAAATAACCCCACAAATTCAATTTCAAGATTATTGGGTTAATGGATATGTACTTTACCTGCCGCCAAGTTTAATTTTTCTACTGCATCTAAAAAGTTTTTTTATAATCTCTTCTCTCCCCCCCTATTTTCCTAAGTCCATTTTAAATTTTTAAAAATTTTCAGACTTATATAAGTTATACCTCAGTTTTAGCTCTGTGGTGCTGACTGACATTCACAGCTGATTCTGACGGGTTTGAAATAAGCTACCTAACCAAATTAGTATCCCTACCCGAACCATATGATCTGCAAAAAACATGTCTTTTAGCAGTTGTCACTCTGACAGTCAAATTTAGGTTTTATACCTTAAATATTGACTGTCAGAATCAGCTGTGACTGTCAGTCAGCACCACAGAATTTTAAAACTTAGGTATTATTTGTATTGGGATCTTTACCACCTGCTGAATTTCAGTTTTCTACTCCACGAGAAAGTATTTGTTTCTAATAATTTTGTAAATTTTGAAACTCTCAAACACCATTTTTACCACTCATTCGAGAAGTTTCAAATTCTAAGATTCATTTGGTTATTTGGAGCTTTCTCTCTACCTGTCAGACTTTTATACCTTACCAAAAAATTTTTCTAGCTATACTACCCTCACCTAATTACCTAGAATTCCATTTTTAAATTTAACATTTCCAGATTCGTATGTTTATTAGGAGTGGTCCTTATACCTTCTAATAAATTTCAGTTCTCTACCCAATAGATAAGTAGTTGAATGTATTTGTTTTGGAAAGTTGAGCCCCACCACACTAATTCAACTTCTATTTAGAAATCTCAAAATTTAAGATTTATTTGGTTATTTGATTATCTTGAAGTATACTTATTACCTGCTTGCGAAATTTAAATTTTCTATACCCCCCCCCACAGTCCTCTTGTTATTTGGCCCAATTTACTTTACTTTATTTCCAAATTTCAATTTTTCTACATATTGGGAACTAGATATTTCTATTGATTTTTGAAAATAAACACTAAACCCTCATTTTTATAACTAGAATTTGGTTATTTAAATTTTAGGACTTATTTGTTAATCAATTATCTGAAGTTGTCCTTCGACCTGACTGCTAAATTTAAATTTTCTACCCCACCTATTTTTTTTCTGTTTATAAACCCCTACTCTATTTACCGGGACCCACTTAAAAATTTAAAATGCTCAGACTTTTATAATTATTTGGAGTTTTTTTTAGGTACTTGACAAATTTAAATTTTCTACCGCACTGAAAGTAGTTATTTATATTAGTTTAGAAAGTTTTTAATGCCCTACCCCTTTTCTTCGACGCACCCGGGACCCACCGTGTCAGTGCCGTACACAAATGAGTATCATGTTCGTATTCTATTACCGAAAACCCCCCAGATATAAAACTTCAATAAATCAGAGACATAAGATTTAACCCCTCTTTTCTGCTCCTTTCGCCCCTTTAGGAAATGAAATTTGAAACCCTCACAATTTAGAAGAAACCATAATTTTAAATTTCAAAGTTATGTCTGTGGTTCAAAAGATACATGTTGTGATTTTGAAAACTTTCAACCTCCTCTTTTTCATCCCTTAAAGGTTGAATTGGGGAAAATCCCATTTATCTATTTCCTTGAGCCTAAAAAGAAACTTCACGAAAATTTTCAAATTTCCAGGCCCATGGATTGGGGGAAATAAGGTGATGAATGAGTGAGTCATTCGGTGAGTGGCTTTTGTATTTATGTATGTTATAGATAAATTTGTATGCGAGCAGAAAAATAAATTTGACAAATTGGGCTCAATTTATTCACGCACATTATTTAGAATGCACAGAAATGTGATACTCATTGTTTGAAATTCGGGGCCAAATATAACGTCAAGATCCATCATTATCGCCAAGGCAAAAGTACAGTAGCCTCACGGCTTTTGGTGCTGACTGACAGTTCACAGCTGACAGCTTACGGCTTTGAAAAGCTACCAGACCAAATTATGTATCCCTACATCGAACCATATAATCTGCAAAAAACATGTGTTTAGCAGCTGTCACTTCTGACAGTCAAAATTTAGGTATATACCTAAATGTTGACTGTCAGAAGTCAGCTGTGAACTGTCAGTCATCACCAAAGAAGCCATGGGGCTACTGTATTTACTATTACAATAGTTTCTCTATACAAGAAAAAAAAAACATTTAATTTCTTTATGTGAGAAGGCAAAAATTATTTTAAGAAATGAAAGAGAAGTGGGTATTAAGATGGGGTGCTAGTGAGCGCGAATTTAGTGAGCTTATTTTGCAGTTTTTATAGCATAAACATTTTTTGGCCAAAATAAATCAAATTTTTCTTCTATTGAAACATATAGTTTAGTTTTCTGCACGTGCTAATCTCAACAATTTTTGAATATATGGCATGAGCATGGTGGCATTTGGTGACAAACTTTTTAAATGAAGAGAAAAAGTTGTCATTAAATTCCAGGACACATCTGACAGATATTCAAGAACTGATGAAATTAGCATGTGCAGAAAACTAAACTATATGTTTCTATAGAAGAAAAATTTGATTTATTTTGGCCAAAAATGTTTATGCTATAAAAACTGCAAAAATACTTCCCTAAACTCACGCTCACTAGCACTCCATCTTCAGGTAAAATATTTAGTTCACTTTGACTTCCAACACCCCCTCCCCGCACAAATAATCCTCAATCCTCCTTCTACCAGCTATGCACTAGCCTAGAGGGCTGGAGAGCTTTCAGAACAATAAATACCTAACCACCAGTTCTTACTTTGCTTCAAATATAAATGTAATTTCAAATCTTTTCACAGGTAAAAGACATTCCACTGACCTTCAGCTTGTGCACCTCCCTCTGCAGACGGTGCACCTCTTGCTCCCTAGCCTTGAGTTCCCTCCTCAAGGTCAACACCTCGGTCTCCAGACAGTCCGCCTTGCTCTCCCAGTCCTGCGCCTCCCTCTTGAGTTGCGGCACCAGGTTCTTGAGGTACTCGTAGCTCTCATTGGTCACCGCTATCCCCAGACTGTTCACTTGAGGAGGAGGAGGAGGCTGAGCTGGGGGCTGTGGCTGGCTGCGTTTGCTCAGGGCGAAGCTCGTAGCGCCGTTACCCATCTCGTCGAGGTACCTGCAATTTATAGATAATTATTATCTAAAGTTGGTTACTAAACTAAAGGAGAGCGAGGAATCTGCACTATTATTGATAAGAAAGCTTTTGATAAGCTAAAATAATTTGGTTGACAAATGTTTCCTTAAAGAGCATTCACAGGATGGACTTTCGGATTTAAGTAAGTCTAATCTACCAATTGAATTACCCAGCCTCTTTAGATTCAAATCACACATTCCTTAGGACTCTAAAAACTTATTTGTATTGACCTTGACTAGAAGAGAGACCCCGTGCATGATAGAGTCAAATTACATTAAAATCTACCGCATAATCTTTCTAGAAAAAAATTATACATTTTAGTTTTGTTTGGTAAATTAATAGTTTTTTATGTCCTTGCGTTCATATTTATATATTGTGTTGTTAATGATTAAGGTATTTACACTACCATTATTAATATATTATATATATACACTAAACCATTTAGACGATAGATAATTGCGCGTGCCACAAGAATATATTTGAAAATTAATTAAGATTTTGTGTTCGTTCCACTTGTTTAGTACTTTTAATATACAGACCTATATATTATCTACAGTATATACATAAATATATTAAGAATCAAGAGCCATGTTGAGGGTAAGCCCGGCGCACGTGAATAGCTCGTAACTAAACACATCAAACTGTGAAAAGTATTGATACAAGAGGAATGAGTCTATATCAAAGAAAAAAACTTTTACAAAGAGTGAAAATATGTCTGCAATAAAAACCTCATTATAGTTATTTAATTATAAAACAGTTTTTTCAAGGCAAACCAAATGGGATACTGGAATTTTAATATTATCCTCATGTCTTTTAAGGTTTTTATAACAAATTCTGAACAAAATTAATGTGATTGTCCAAATAGTTTACTAGAAACGGTGAGTTATGTTTTATGATTTTTGAGTATTTGATCGCGGTAAACATGATGCTGCTCAGATTTACCCAGCAAGAACTTAAAAGTATGGCCGTCTTGCACGCTAGTGTCGTGAAATCAAAATATATATAGTATGCACTTTGCACGGCGCTTGTACCTCTTGGTTACGCGCTCGTTCGTTGCAGTAAATAAAGCAATCTTGATATTAATATTTCTTGGTAAGTACCTTCAATAAATTGAACTATAATAGATATATACTTGGTAATTAATTTGAATGAAGTCAAAGTTAACGTTTTGATCGTAGGCAAGTGCAAGAACAAATGGATATTATTATACATAACCTTTCAGGAATTATGAGCAAAGAAAATAGTTGATTTATCATATGATACATTTATTCATTGTGCCAATACTTTATTTTTTAATATATTTAGTATTATAAAAAGTATTATATATTATATGTATTATTAAGGTATTTTATATATGTTATATATAAATGTATATTATGTATAGTATATTATATAATATAAAGTACTATATATATCATATATATTAATAAAGTATTATACTATAAGCCTATCTAAATTATAAAGTATTATCACAATGAATAAATGTTTATTTCCTAATTCCTGAAAGGCTATGTAGAATAATATATTTTTTCTCTACACTTGGTTACAATCTATTATATATATTAACTGACTATATATATATATGTTTTAACTGTCAAAATAAAGAAGGATCATGTGTACACTGTACGTACAGTGTATTATATATGTATAGTATACATACTATAGGCCTATAGTACATATATACTATAGTTCATCCGTGACTTCTTGAACCTGTTTGATTGTCGTCAAAATTATCTGCACATAATTTACGTTAATCGGCGGATGTATGGACGTTATTATCTCAGGCTAATCGATGTCATCATAAAATAAATGTTTGATCTGTCCAATAAAAAACATAGTATGTATATTTACGCAGAAATCTCAAAAAAAGTCCTAACTGTCGTTGGGTTTCACTTAACACCTGATAATTGTACAAACAAGTAATGGTGGCTTAGTCTACTTTTCCCCGGGTAAGACTGGTTGCTCTGTTTTTGTTGTCAGCTTTGAAAGCTCTCATAGTATTGTTTGAATAGCCCAGCCACGCACCGGTGGGCACGCGGACCAAGGCGTCATTTTCGTATTGTCCAGATTTGATGGTCATGCTCAAATTTCAGCCGAGTGTACCGAGGCTACATTTTCCTAAGTGGTTAGTGAAAATTTGGGTATTTTTATTTAATAGGCCTATTCTAATTTTCTCTTTCCTGCCTCATTAACGTACAGGGCTGGATTTATGGCGGTCAGGGGCCCCGGGGCTATGTATAAATAAAAGAGAAGCTCCAATATGAAACAAATACAAAAATTTTTCTTTACAAAATTAAATGTCAAAAGCTCAATTTTCTTCTATGTCTATCTTCTATCTATCTATCTATCTATCTATCTATCTATCTATCTATCTATCTATCTTATTCTATATTAATAAAAAAATAACGAGTTTGTGTATCTATATGGCATGAGTATTTCCCAATATCTACCGCACGCAGAGGTCTGAAATTTAAATTTAATAGCCCCTGTGTACGAACAATTTGCACCTCAAAACCAGAATTTTAAAATTTGGATTTGATTTTTTTTAAATAATTAAAATTTGGGTTGGAAGAAATAAAATGAAGAGATTTCTTTTTCTGTATCTTTAAAGCAAAGCAAAGTTTTGTCATTGTATTACGTGGTTACCCAAGGCAACTCCGGGTACTTTTGCTAGTGTTAAACATATTATTTAAATAAGGAAAAACTGTCATCCCAATACATTTTATTTATAATTCGATATTGTAGCCAGTAGATTCACTGCGATCCAGGGGTGTTGTTTATGTTTGTTGCATGCGCCATTAATAAGTGATTAATATTTTTATCAGAAATAAATACAAATTGATATAGCAAGTTAAGATTTGCTACTGATATCTTTCCATGACCGCAATTTATAGAGCCAAAATATAGTTTGTCTTTAAATTACAGCAGTTTGTGGAGTCCCTGTCGGCCTGATAATGTAAGTATACCGATAGCCCGGACGGACAGTAGAACGGGCAGCAATAGACTACATATTTAACTGTTAATTCTGTACATAACCTCGGGTTAACGAACCAATCTCACTCGACGCAGAAAACTCATAAGATCTATAAGTAGGCCCACATAGTGGACTTACCTGAGGCCAGCAAAAATCTCTCGACCGCTAAATTAAATTGGAGAGCGCACAAGTGGTCTTGGTCCAAACTTATACCCGAGTGCCTCATTCTTTAGTGATGTTTCTAAACTATAGTAAGATTTTGCTAGGAAAAAACTTTTGGAAAATACAAACATCATTTTTTTTGTGGTAAACGTAACGTTTTATCAATTTACTGTTGTTATTTTCTATGTGTTTACAATCTACTTTAATCAAAAGTGACAGCTGCATATCATATTCCTTGACATATGAATGTAGACCTAGTAACGTTTTTAACTTAGAGATAAGGTTCTCACAATAACAATTGGAATTTTCCCTTGAGCCAGAATAGGCTTGAAACCAATCGGTTGGGTTAGACAGAAATACAGAAACATTTTTGATTTACGGGGGGGATTTGGGAGGGGGGAGGAGGGAGTAGGATAAGGAGAATATACAAGTTTGAAATTTACTCGGGCACGGGCAGATTTGGGCGGGCATTTCATTTTGAAAACAACTTTGTCACAGGCCTATCAAATTTCAAATTATAAGTTCAACAGTTTACTTTAATTAAAAAAAAGATAGAAACAACTTTGTTACAGGCCTATTAAATTTCAAATTACAAGTTAAAAGAGTCACAAAATGCAAAATGACCGTTTCCTATTTTATGTTCATTTGATGCGTACTTTTTTATTTATATCCTAACAAATCTGGTTAGTAATAATAAATTTAAGAAATGTAAAGAAAACTAATTTACATTAAGTTTTTGCAATCATCGGACCTAAAAATCTCAATCTGCAAATGTTGAATTTGTTATGTTGCTGACATTAACAGAGAAAATTATATCGTAGGAATCTGGATTTCGCTATGTTGTAGACTTGTAGCCTGTGAAAAACGCTATCGTAGTTTTGTTGAAAGAAAACATAATAATTTACGAATTAATAAAAATAATATCTACCTTTGTTTAATATTAGTTGAATTGAAATAATTCAATTATAAAAATCAGTTAAACATTTTATTTTCAAAATTTGAATTTGAGGTTAATACTAACATGGTATTATATACTTACCAAGTTTTTGAGATGCCCGATCGAAATACGGACATAAAAAAGACCCTCCCGACATTCCGGGATTTTTAGATTCCTGATTTATTGCTCGAAATTTCGGGTGCCCGACCACCTCTATATTAAACGCGCACTTTCTGAACCGACCGTTTATATCAGCACACGATAATTTCTATGAGCGTGAGCAAAAGGGCCTACGAATTTTGCCAGGAAAGGTATTTTCACACACCTTACAGGGTTCTTTTAGATGTCAAAATCGACACGGAACAGGCGACTTTACTTCCCCTCCGAAGGAAGTTGTGCTACGGATTTTTATCACGCGAGAAAAATTCGTCAACCCCAACTGGGTTTGAACCCATGAAAATTGGACCTCTAGGCGAACACTTTACCCCCAAGACAACCAGGTCAACCACTCATAATAATTATGGGTGTTTTCTCATACTTAAAATAGATCAATTTTTACAGAGTTTGCAAAAAAAAATATAATCTAGTTTATTATAAATATTATTCAAAGTCTTTGACCCATATAAACCATTTTATAATTTTATTTGAGTATCAATAAAAATGTTTTTTTTAAGAAAGTAAAAATAAGGTATCAGGTACTACAGAACACATTTTGGAAGAACAAATGAATTATGGTAGCAGACAAGGTTCTAGTCCATGGTCATGGTTGATTTAAAATTGCTCTGATTTTTGTCTTTATTCACCTGGAAATTTCTTTTAGCCATGTTTTGCAGTAGTAAGACACGTGGTATAAGGCGTCAGGTTCAAAAAACAGAATAAATTGCCAATGATGGTAGAGTGAGGCTTGTTTGGGCGTATCGGAGATGGTTTCCCCCACGGCTTTATCATCCCCACCCTACATTAATTTGGGTAGTTTTCTTTAAACTACCTTCCCAATACCCACCCACTTTATCAAAGTGATAATTGACCGAGCGAAATTTGGCATTTCGTCTTTTTATCGATCCAGGTATTTGTTACGCGATAATATTGTCAAGTACATTGGGCGTATTTTTTATTTATTTTCTTATATATTGCTACAATCACGTCTCAAACCACGTGAACAAAGATAAGAAAACGTACTTTTGAATGTAGTATTAATTTGGTTTTTTGTCGAAATTAATCATCAAGGAAAAAATTAGATTCATTTAAAATCCAAGGAGAAATTATAGGAGATATTTCAACTTGAAGTCCAGAGAGAAATGTTAAGACTGTAATAACGATAGTAATATGGAATGCATATAACCTGAACAGGTAGTAAGACATGGTGTTAAAAAAATAGAGGAAAGAAGGTCTACTGTTAACAGAACCTACCTATTATGCAGGCAGGGTGTTTGGAAAGTCATAGCCCAAACTACACATATAGCTTGTTTGAACCAAAAGTAATACAAAATCCCTATAAAGCTACATCCAGAAAGCTATGCTAATATAATTAAATTGTGTCCAAATTATCAGCGTACAGCACCGGGAGAGCAAAGCTGTTCAAGCATGCGTGTACAACAGGTTGCATAGGAGTTAGGCGCACGGCACTACACTCCTCTACATATTGGAGCACGACAGCAGAACATACCACAATTAATAGTAAACAGCACTCCAGTCGATCTAGAAATGGGAGTACTTTCTGAGAGTCATCATTAACGGTCCTGCATCACAGATAATGCTTGTCATTATTACATGTACAGTACCACGCGCCTAACTCCTATGCAACTTGTTGTACACGCATGCTTGAACAGCTTTGCTATCCCGGGCACTATACTGCGAAACTGTGAGCACAATTTAATGGTATTAGCACAGGTTTCCGGATTTAAGTGTATAGGGATTTGGTATTAGTTTTGGTTCAAACAAGCTATGTGTGCAGTTTGAGCCATGAGCTTCTGAACACCCTGTATATACTTTTTTTTTAACGCAATAGCATCTAAGCTTATTTCTATAAATGAAAACCATCCTGATTTCTGTATGTATGTATTGGATTATTGTGAAGGGCTGTGAGACGTTCGTGCTTCTATTCTGTTGTCAGACCGATCCTTTCAGTGCCTCAACAGCACGAACTGGCGTATCGCTGATTATGTCTGGTCGATGCTGGTAGTCCCGATCTGGGGCTCCTGGTAAACTCTAGTGAGATTGATCGAAAATTATGCATTCATGTGAAACTACAATCTAATTTCAATTTTAAACATCGATAACATTTTATTAAATTATTTGTGCTATTTTATAGGTATTAATAGTATTTATTAAAAGTTACAGCTGAAATTAACATTACTGGACGTATGAATATGTTAAAGTAGAGCTAGTATATTTTCTATCTGTCAGGTAAGGTGATTCCTATGTAGGTACACTGCAAGGACGAAGGGAAAACTTAAAACTCAAGATGGTACGCGGTCGTTTTTGTATGATCTAAAAAGACATGAAGAGTTTTATGTCTTGCACCAATACAATACATAGTCGGACCACCATTAATATAATCTTTCAGTTTATAGTATATAGAAATATAGAGTGACTAAAATTGATAGAAATTCATTATATTTATATATTAGAGTGGCTACTATTAATGCCCTTTCTGAAAAGTTACAACTGAAGAATAAATGGGGTTCACTTAAGATGTATTGATTTTTTGAGCTATAAGGTTCCTCTCATGGCAATCTGACTGTATGATCAATCCTATATTCTGGCAATGGCAGATTAAGGGGGTGGAGAGTTGGCACCTTGTCATAGTCGACAGGACGTAAGGACAAGGTTTCCTGGACCAGTATTAATTCTCAGAATAGATCATCTTGTGGAGTTGATTGTAACTCTCAGGCTCAATAAAACCTGCATTGATGGTCTCGTGGTATGAAATACACTGGATTACCGAGAACGGAAAGGTTGAGGTTCGATTCTTGGCCAGGTGTATTGGGAGGTGGGTATCATCAGTTGATGTATTCCTATAGTTTTCCATCCTCTCTCCACGCTAGTGTAGGTGTATTTTTTTCTAGATTACCTTCCTCATCCCTAACTATTATAGTTGGTGAAAGAATTGGTGGTCTTGGGTAAAGGGCTCACCTCAGGACCCAATGATCATGGGTTCAAACCCAGCTGGGGTCACCGGAATTTTCTTGGGTGATAAAATCCATAGCACAACTTCCTTTGGAGGGGAAGTAAAGCTGTCAGCCTCGTGTCAATTGTGGCATGTAAAAGAAGTTTAGAAGTTATGCGAAAATACCTTTCCCGGCAAATTGGTAGTCTCTTTCACTCTCGCTGTTAGAAATACTCATGTGCTGATATAATCAGTCGGCTCAGAAAGTGCACGTTAAGTACCTCAAATAAATGAAATCCTTTATCTGGCATTAGACTATTTTTTGTTGAATAATAAAAATAATAATAATATGAATTAAATAAAAGAAAAAATTAAAGTCCAACATAAACTTGTACGAATAAACACCTAGTATTCATTCTCCTAATAGACTCGGGATGAGAAAGGGTGGCTGTGAGCAAACGATTGTATGATAATAACTATGGATGATCACAAAGAGAATAATTAATTTATCTGCGCTTTTAAGACTACTCTATACATTTGTTATTTTTATATTTTCACCAAAAAAACTTCTGAATTCATACATAGGCCTACATATTGTAGGATTACAAAATGTATGGCTCCATCATTTAGCTGAATATTTATTATAGTATTCGTGACAAATGATGAATATTATCTAATAATAAATATTTAAGTCATATTATTAGACATCCAAAACATATATTTTTAATTTCTTTGATAATTATCTTCATTATTATATGTGTAATTGTCTTAAAATAAACGTATATTTCCATCCCATAATTCACCAACGTATGTAGCTCATTTGACTCAGGAGTTAAGGATCAAGGGTTTAACTCCCTGCCTGAAAGGGATATTTGTAATCGAATAAATTCTTGATTATCTTTGCAAAGTGACGAAGTGATGGCTGGGACACTGTATGATATGTGTGTACTAGAGCTAGGGCTAGTTTGTAAGTCATGTGCTGACACAATCATTAGGTTAAATACCATTAATAATAATAATGTTACAGCTCCCACAATTTTAAGTGTAAACCATATGATACGTGAACTAAATTCGACTCCAAGTGCTGGAATTTATCAAGTTCTCCCTTTTGTTGTTCAAGTTTGGTAGATATTGTAACACTAATTTCAACACATAATTATTGTATACAGGTAATAATTATAATTTGATCAAGAAGATAATAATTATATAGTTTTATATATTTCTTCAAAGATCATAAGAAAATCTAAATAAATAAATGAAGATTTACTTCACTTATTAATATTTTCTACGGAATCTTCCAAATAATAGCACGTGATCGTATAATATTTATTTAAGAATAATCTACACGGATAGATACAATTTAAATTCATTTAAAGGGGCCACCTACCTGAGCGCTGATACAAGTTGAAGATGTCCAGAAATCTCACGCTATTATAGTTTGTTATTTCAAAATATGGTTCAAGCCAAAATAAAGGTGAAAGGTATCGTCATGTCTTTATAATAACATTAAAAACCTTACATATTAAGTTTTATAGTAAAATATTATAAAAAGGCGAAATTATCTAATTTTCAGTGACGTCTCACGGAAAATGTCGCAGTAATGAGATCAAATTGATTAGTTAGAAATATAGAGATCCCCTTCCTCAAACAAATAAAGCTATTTTGACAATCAGGGTCAAAATATAACATTCTAAGATCGGTGAAGATTGTTTTAATAGTTTTGAAGCTTCAGAACTGCCATTTTTATTCTAAATACCACAGAGGGAATATGTATGCCTTAAAGTAGTTGAAGCCCTTTAAATTCCTTCCTTATTGATTACTGATATGTCCGTAGTATGATTATATACTATTTATTTTGATTCTTCACTAAGTTTGAACTATTTAAAGAAATATTTACGTTTGTTCAAACTGTGAACATATTGGCTCCTACCAGTTATACCTTCAGTATTTCTAAAAGTCCTTGACTGATTAAATATGTTCTGCTAGAGTTTCAATACCTTTATTGTGTCAAGATCCTTCATTGCATCACCAGAAATCCAAAAGTTATATATATATTATTTTAGCGCCAGCCGTGTCTTTCTGCCTGTTCAGGTTGTACGCATATGTAATATACTGCGGTTTAAACTGCTTTAAGATCCGCGTGGTGGGTAGGCTAGGGAGCATAGTTGCCACATAGTGGGAGTTTGCGTGTTACTACTATGCAAGCTTACTCAGTGACTCAAATAATATGGCAACGTGCATCGGTTGCTATGACAACTACCCTTCACGGATTGGTCGAGCATGTGACGAGCCTTCACTCCCGCTCCGGCTGCGCTGACCTCAATCCTATAGCAGTTTAAAACGCAGTATAGTTAAGATAGAAAGCTAAGGATGAGAAGGTTGAATTTAGAGGAATTGTACCCAGATTCACGTGAAGAAATAATGGAAAAATGATATAGGAAAACCACTCTCAGTATAACCAACCGGGATTCCAATCCCAATCTCCTTGTCATCGGAAGTCTAGTCTATTGAGAGAATGACACCTTAGACCATGTGCTCACAGACGCAGGTGGTTATATTTTAAGGCCAATGTTATTTTATATGTCTAGAAACAGCTTAATGTGAAAAGAATTTTAGTTTTTAATAAATACTATTGTTTTTAAACACTCTGAAAATGTTCTGAAAAATCATTGTTTAATTGTGGTACTATGGTATGCTTGTAACAAATGAAATCTATTTTTTCCTACCAACATTGGAAAATTACAACCATATTATGATTTTATTTTAATTGAGATTATCTGTCAAAAGTGGGAGTTACAGAAAAGTTGAGGTGACGTATGATTATTAGAATAACTTTGTTAACTTCTTAACCATCAGATATCTACAATCGAGAAACGGTCTTCTTTATAGCTCAACTTTTGCTCAAGAGTATAAGATTATTTCAGAATTACTGCTGTGCTAGGCTAATTAATTACAAAATCGTTTAAAATAACCTTTTGATTTGAATCAGCATATTTAGTTTCTTATTTAATTATAGACTACTCGCTTCGTGCGGACGTGGACTAAATTTTGATATCATCTAGTCAGGTTTGCCGGTAACGGTTTGGTTGGGGTTCAAATCACAGCCGGATTTATTAAGGGTGTTTATTCCTAAATGGTATTCCACTCTCCTTTTATTCAAAAGCTTTAAATTATACCTTACTTATTAATACCCTATTAGTCTAATTGAATGCGTATATTTTGGACGGGTTAGTAACAAACAGTTCCTGTGTTCTTGTGAACCTTATCACTATTGCATTCAAAGCACTTGTGTTGCATGCACAAACAAAAGAAAGTCGAGAGAATTGGATAAGCGTGATTTATCATTATGGCTCTAATAGCTCTTTAGCATGATAACAAAGTAGTGAGACTTCAGTGCTTGTTAATGGGATGCAAATTAATGAAGGTGAAAAGGAGTTACATCTCTCATTTGAAAAATTAACTTTCTGTTTTATCAGTACAAACGGGGCAGAAATGTTATCACCAGGGTGGTTCACATAAGTTACACCAGTGAAGTTGTTTTTGTATAAAAATGTGTATAGTCGATTTACGATAAGATAAACTTTATTTTTTTGACCTCCGTGGATCGCTTTTTTTTTAGCACCACGTCTTACTACCTGTTCAGGTTATACGCATATGTACTAATTACGCTAATACGTTAGGGATGAGGAAGGTTGAATTTAAAGGAAGGGGAACCACATTTGTGTGGAGGAAGAGTGGAAAACTATTTTGAAAAATAATTTTGGGAAAACCAGCCTCAATACTTCCAACTAGGATTTGAACGCACATCTCCTTGTCGTCGGCAGTCTAGCCTAACAAGAGAATGACGCCTTAGACTATTCAAACACCAAAGCAGGTATATGGAATATATTAAAAATTGTATATTTACCAGCTCACATCCCGCCATGTTGAGCATACACCGTTGACAAATATATTTTTATATATTCATTAAATTGAAAAATTACACCTTGACATGGGTATCAAACCCGGGACATTTGGCTGCGGACGCCAATGCTCTAACCACTGAGCTATCCAGAAATAACCCGTGTCCAGGGTCATTCTCCACTTATATTTTAAAGGCAAAGTCTGTTATGGACCTGTGGAAATCGTCAGCTTCATATGAAAGCTCCATTAAGATCACGAGCTATTAGACAACACAGCCAGCTTCGACTCGGGAGTGCTTGATGCTGCCGATAGTACAATAGCAACAGCTATAGAATTTGCATGTCATGATGGATTAAATAGCCAAGATACTATATTTATTAAGTATGATTATATCCACATCTAAATAACATATTCTTTGAGCCACGTGACGACTCTTGGATGGCTCAGTGTTAGAGTATTGGCGTACTAAGCCAAAAGTCCCGGGCTCACTTCCCATGTTCAGGTATCATTTTTCAACTTAAATAATATGATATTAAGATGCGGCTATTACCATATCCAACCAATCTCATATATTTATTTTAAAATAAAGTTGACAAAGTGTCGTTAATATCAGTAATTAATTTTATTAATTGCTTATCTTGCTACGCATATCCTAAAATTTCAATAAAATGTGAATTATGTAATGAACCAAGCATATAAAATTATGAGATAAATTATTGGTTTCGTTTCAAACATTTCGTCTACTAAATTTTAACTGTTACCTTTTATTATTTTGCACCAAATCTTATTACCCGTCCGGGATATTCGGATTTAACAACAGCTATGGGATCGAAATGATTAAGGAAGAATTTAGGGTACATGTACCCACATTTGTATTAGGAAATAATGGGTAACCATTTCGTAAAAGCCACTTAGTAAACGTCTTGATGGGACTTAGAGCCCCGATCTCATCGTCACCGGAAAACCAACCTACAGGATTTTGACGTCTAGCCCGCGTGCCCACTGATGTAGGTAACAAAAATTAATAAACTCTCGTCCAAACGATCTCCTAGTTCAGTCTGTAGCGCATCTGCTTACTGAGTAGATGGTTCCGGGTTTGATTACAGGATTGACCAAAAATATGTATCATGAGTGAAACCCTCACCAGTGATCACATGGTAAAAGGCGTCAGTCTCGCCTAGTTTGGTTTGCCAGTTATCGAGGTGTCAGGGTTTGAGTTTGATTGAATCTCTGTTGGGTACACTGAGGTTTTTCTAAGTGGTTTCCCAATCTCCCTTCAAGCAAATGTGGATACTCTTCTACTAAAATCTATACTTCTCATTCCTACCCTAATAGTGAGTATTACACGGTTATTTCGGACGAGTAGAAAGACGTGGAGAACACAAAAATGTTAAGATAATATGTAAATGATATTAAGAGAAGAGGAAGACAAGACTTGGTTCTGGCTCAAAGCGTTGCTTTGTCAGAGAGAGAGAGAGGGGGGGGGGCTACTGCTATTTCTCTCAACTCGAATGTTTATTTTTAATGTGTTAAAAACTAGGCGTGAAAGAGTCCAAATCTGCTCATGTTTTGAAATGTTGTGGTACTTGGTTAAAAGTAACGACGATGTAGTTACAAGAAACTCTTAGAAATAAGACGCTTTAAACTCTTTGGGTTCCTCATTTGTTTCGACCTAAATGGAGGACCTCCCATTCCGGCGTAGGCTGACAGTTTGGTCAACATCATGGGGTGAGAGCGAGGATTTGTGGGGAAGGGGGGGAATATCGGTTTGTTTAAACATTTCTTATGCGCCATACACACATGTGATGTTTTCGTACTTAATTCATTAGAGAAACCTGTGTTATTACAATGATGGCAACTATCACAGAATAAACCAGCGAGGTTGCTGGTTCGAAATATACGACGAAAATTATACCAGTAATTGTGTTCATCCTTGTTTGTGAATAGCTAATACTACCAATAAAAATAAAATTCCTGTCAGAAAATGATTTGTGCTTTTATAAACTAAAGGTTTAGTTTGTATTTTGGAAAAAAACTGGAAATTTTTTAGTCAAGCTAACATCTAAAAAAACATTAAATAAAAACCACTTATTTGAATTGTTCTTTTCAAAATAAAGCTATTTCGTTTTACTTTTGTTTGAAGGCCATAGAAATCATTGTACAATTTGCAAATGCAAGACTATTTGTATTTCTTCTGCGCATGAGCTGTACTTTTAAAGATAGTTGAAAAGTATGAGCTGCGCTAGCACATATTCCAAAGTTTTCATGATTTTTTTTCCCCTCATATACCTCGTATTAGTTGGCCTTCAACATGGTAATAGTTGACTTGCGATAAATTTGAAACTGATTTACGTATGAAATATCTCCTTTAAGAACAGTGCATTAACATTGGCATCTAACTTCGTGATGGGTTAACTTGCACGGTGGTTAAAATATGACATGACTGGCAAAGCTCAGCTCTAGTTTGTTTGACTCTTGACAATTTTTTTATGTGGTATGGCTTGAAAGGAATATTTGTTTTAGCATATTACTGCCCATTCTGGTCATACGCTTATTTAATAATTACGCTAATAGATTAGGTACGAAGAAGGTTGAATTTATAGGAAGCGTACCCACATTTACGTGGAGAGAGAGTAATAAACTATTTAGGAAAAATCACCCTTGTACACCCAACCGGGATCGATTCACGATCTCCCCGACATCGTTAGTCTGGTCTATTTCGAGAGTAGTGCCTTAGACAATGTGGCCACCGAGGTTGGTTTGAAGAGAAGTAGAAGAATGTTAGAAGTTAAGTGTTCTTGGAAGCCAACTATCTGTCCGCTGTATAGTATATAATAGTTTCGGTACTCTTGTAAGATGTACCAAATAGTGGTTTAAAATTTATATTAATGGGATTTTTAGGTTTACGTTGAATTTTTTTTCAAGGGATTAACAATGGCCGTGTATTTATCATAATTCAAATTCATATTTTAAAATAACACTTTAACACAGGAATCAAACCTGGGTCCCTTGATCGGACGCACCACTGCTCCTACCATTGAGTTACTGGGGTCACATTTATATGTGTAGGCCTACAGCGTCTTAGATTTTTTTATTTTAGCACCACGTCTTACTACCCGTTCGGTTCACGGTTATGTACTGATCACGTTAATGTGTTAGGGATTATGAAGGCTATATTTAGATGAAGTGTACCCCCATTTTCTTGGGGGGAGAGTGGAAAATCATATAGGAATATTCCCCTTTATTACACCCGATCGGGATAAAACCACGATCTCCCCATCATCAGCACTCTAGTCTCCTGCAAGATTAACTCCTTATCGTATGCACTGAATTACGAAATTGAACGGAATGTTTTGAAATGTACACTAATATCCAGCAAACGGTGGCCGCATGGTCTAAGGTGCTACTCTCGCAATAGACTAAACTGCCTAAGACCAGGAAATCGGGGTTCGTAAATGGTTTTCCACCCTTTCACCACACAAATGAGGGTACACTTCTTCTACATTCGTCCATCCTAGTCCCTAACACATTAGTGTAATTATTACATAGGTGTTTAATCCGAACGGGCAGTAAAACGCGGTGCTAAAATAAAGAGAAGTGACACTGAGGGTGAGATGGCCTGGATAGATCAGTGGTACGGAAGTTGGGATGATAAGCTGTAGATAACGAGCTCAATTCCTATCTAATGTTTTTAACGATTGTTTATACTGTAGCTGTTGTTATGAGCCCATTGAAAATAAAATATTATTTTGTCTCTCCTTGAGACATTGACCTCAGTTTTAAATTTCACAGGTAAAGGGTAGTGTCTTAGCAAACATATTTTTGGCTAAAATAAATAAAATTTAGCTCCAGTGGAAACATAGAGTATAATTTTCTTCGCGTGGTAATCTCAAAGGTAATGTTAAATAAAAATCATGAGTATCTTATAATTAGTCGAGGATTTTTAAATGAAGATAAAAAGTTGTCATTAAAATCCAGGACATCATTAGTCGTCAAGAAAAAAAATCAAATTAAAAATATTCAAGATGGTTTTCGCAATATTGTCTGTTTATGTTTCTTTAATCAATTGGCACAGAGCCGAAACTATATATTTTATCGATCGGATTAAAATTTGGTTGTTAGGCCTATAATCAAAAGGTTCGCAGGTTTTTTAAAAATCATTGATCTAAGCCTAAAATTAAAGGTATCTCAAAATTTTAAGAGTGAAAATAAAATAATTGATTCTCTTGAAATTTGCTTTAACTAAAATTTTATCTAGGCATAGTTTAACATCGCAAACAAAGGTTTAACATATTTTCCTAGGAAATTACTTTGAGAGTTATTTACATTAGCAGATATCTCTAATTTTAATATATATTTTAGAATATCTCCGCAACATCTAGAATACTTAAAAACTAATCAATTCATTGTTGACGGATTATTTAATATAAACAATTAATTTGTAGGTGAACTAGTATATAATAATAAAATGAAATTTGCTTGTCTGTCTGTCTTCCTGTCATGAGCGCTGCGCGATATCTATGGCAGAGGTCAGAAATTAAAAAATAATTATCTCTTGTACACGAACACGAACACGGAAGCTGGAAATTAATTTTTTATTAGATTTGTTGTTAGGTAGATTTAATACTACAGTTCGTACAGTTGTGCAATGCGGGTTATGATAGCCCCTGTGCATGAACATGTGCACCTGGAAGCTAACATTTTAAAATTTTGTATTAGATCTACTTTTAACCCTTGTTACACTTTTTGTACTAACTGCCTGTTTACCCTTTTGCTATTTTTTTAGCCTTTTTGGCACTTGTTGCCCTTTGTACGCCTTTTGGCATATTTTAACCTTTTTGCACTTTTTCACGTTTAACAATGTTTATCCCATTTACCACTTTTTTTTTAACTTTTGTAGTGTTATTGTATTTACTTTTTACTCTTTTTTTTGTCCTTTTTAAACTTTTGCCCTTTTTGCCCTTTGTGGAGTTATTAAACTTTACACCTTTTTAATGTGAGATTTGGCATGAAGATAGAGAGATTGCTTCAGATAACAAGAAAAATTCAAAAGAGGGAAATTTACAAATGGGGCTCCGGGAAATCGAGGAGGAGGACTATAAATAGAAAAACTTTGTAGATAAGGTATAAAATTAAAATTTAGCATATTGGTAAAGGAGATACACCAACTAATCATAAAATACTGAAAACTTAGAATTTCTAAATGAGACCTGGGGAAATGGGGAAGGAGAAGTATAAAACGAAAAGTAACTTTTAAGGATAGTAGAATATCTCAGTTTGACAGTCAGGTAGAAGAACAACTCCAGATAGCCAAATAGGTCTTGAATTTTGACATTTATAGTGATAATTGGACAAATGGAGGAGGGGAGAAGTGATTTAAAATTCACAAAACTGTTAAATATAAAGGGACAATCTCAAGTAAACAGAATATATTGAAGACTATAGTTAAAATTGGGAGTACACAGGAAGTTAATGGGGCTGGAAATTTTAAATTGACGCTGCTTACCCGGGCAAAGAATGGACCAAACTGCTAGTGACTTATAAAACTAATATTTTCCAAGTTATACTCAAACAGAATTTTAAAAGAGGTTTGCTAAGCTGGGGGCCTGAAAATTTACAAAACTAATACACCCTAGATAATAAAAAACGTCTTCAAGTTATAAACCTCAAAATGGGGGGGGGGGGGGCTGAAAAATAGGGGCTGTCTTTCAAAATTTAACAAAACTTATAGAAAAAAATTGTAGTCCCAATGATAAACAATTAAATTAAACAATTTAAATAAACGACATTATATGCTGACATAGCGTGATGAGTCGTTATGCTCTTTGGAAAACAGTTTTTTTTTCATTGTGTTTCTATTACAAATTATTTTATTTTATTCCACATATCTCATGAATGATAGATCTTAGGAAGACATTGCTCTGTCCGTGGAATTCGTTAGTTTTTGCACTCAGTTGGTTGCTATTCACATGGGCTACCTTTTGTTTGATTTCAAATGTTAAATTCATTTTAATTTATTATTTGCCATAGTTGTTTTAGAGTTATATTTTCTTTAATCGTTTAGTAATTTGTAAATATTCTTTTCCAACATGAGGGTATGGAAGATACCTCCCAGTTTCTGAGCTATAAGCTCCAAAAAACTGAAAGAGTTTTTGAGATTCATTGTACCATTTATTTTAAAAATATGTTCATAGTCTTTACTCAAATAATGAATGGGCCTACCTATTCTTCCACGATCCGATATGATAAGTCATAGGCCCGACACCCTGAGTTAGTAATGTGCTTGTCTGCTGAACTTAAGTTCCCGGGTTTGATTCTCAGCAAGGCTGAAGTATTCGCTGCCTCTTATCCCTTTTCCAGTGATAAACTAATGGCTTGAGAACTGGGTGTTGTGTTTGTTCTAAATTCTAGCTATTCATGTGCAGATATAATCAGTAGGTTTAGCAATTGAATGTTAAATACTCAATTACCAACCTCGGTGGCGTAGTTAGCTAACGCACGTGTTTCGTGTTTAGCTAGACTGCCAAGGACGGATAAATCGAGGTTCGAATCTCACTTGGGTGAACTGGGAGGTTTTTTTCTTAATGGTTTTCCAATCCCCCTCCACGCAAATGAGGGGTTAATTCCTCTACATTCAACCTTCCCAATTCTTAACCCATTAGTATAATATTAGTACTTAAGCGAATAGCCCGAACGGATAGTAATACGTAGTGCTAAGGATTATTATTATTATTATTATTACTATTAAATACTCGATTAATAAAAAAAGGAAATGTGTTATATAAATCGTTAAGTTGCCTTGAATATAAAAGTGTTCTCCAGTTATCTACAAGTGCCAGAATATTTCTCTTCTGGAAAGAAGGTTGGGGAGGAGGCTTGACTGATCCGAGCAGCGAAACATGAGAAAGAGTAATTACAATGAGTAATGACGAAATGTTCTGAAAAGACAGGCTCGTAAGCAAGGTTTTTTTTCAGGGATGTTTGCGGCAACTATAAGAAAAATTATTGATGTAACATAACTTCATCCACTTCGGTGGTTGCATGGTATAAGGCGCTACTCTCGCAATAGATTAGACTGTCGAAGACAGGGAGATCGGTTTTAATCCCAGTCGGGTGTACTGAGGGTGGTTTTTCCTCAATGGTCTTCCACTTTACCTTCTTGCAAATGCTGGCAAGCTTTCTTTAAACTACCCGCCTCGGTGGCGTAGTTGGCTAACGCGCCAGTCGTGTTGAGCTCGACCGCCGAGTACGGGGAGATCGAGGTTCGAATCTCGGTCGGGTGAACTGGGAGGGGTTTTTTCTAAATGGTTTTCCACTCTCCCTCCACGAAAATGCGGGTTCACTTCCTCTAAATTTAACCCTCCCAATTCCTAATCCATTAGCGTAATTAGTACTTAAGCGTATAACCCGAACGGGTAGTAAGATGCGGTGCTAAATATTATTTCTTTAAATGCTATCTCCCTAACCCCTAACACATTAGTGTAGTTAGTAAATAAATGTATAACCCAAACGGATAGTAAGGCAAGGTGCTAAAAAAAATCATTACTGCTTTATGAAATACACCTCATTTATTATGTATTGAATTTTTATTACTAAATGTTTTCACATTTTATTGTGTTTATATTCATTTTTAGCTGATACATACTTTATGTAATCATAATTTGCTACATATGTCGAAGTTTATACAAAATATCAGCATATCTTATTGTCTTGTGATGTAGTTGCAATTACAATTGTCAAAACAGGTCTCATAAGACGTGGAGGAGCTATAGCAGTTTATAACAACTGCATGCTAAACATTAATCAGGGAAAATAAACAAGAGATTAAAAAAACACTCATACACAAAGAATACAAGTCGGGAATGGTCGATATAGCCTGTACCAGGGGTGCGAAATTTTTTTTTCTGAGGGCCACTAATAAAATAAATGGTACGACAAAGACGTAAAGTACATATTTTATCACGTAGCCTACTCTAAAATTGGTTGAAATTCAGTTTATCAAAAAACTATTTTCACTTTAAATGAACATTTCTAAAAAAACAAACAAGTAGACCATATACACGTGTTATTTAGTTTGTAAAACATTGTTCACATATATAAATTAATACATTTGAAACAAAATTGTTAATTAATTTTAAAAATTTCAAATTCTCAATAATCAGTCAGTCATAAACTGGCTTTAATTTTAGAGCTAAAATTAAAACCGTGGTTTCACTTTGAGGCAGGCCCATAGAACAACTGAATATAAAGTTTAAACGAAATTTAGTAAAATTTATTATAGCTTTAGCTATACATACAGGCAAAATTGTAAAATCCAAAATTTTTTAGTTCAGGGCAAAATTAAATTTCAATAACCATCATTATCTCGAAGACAGTATATTTCACGGTCACAATATTTTATTTTGTTGGAGATAGACATACTAACATTTTTATCATGGAAATTTGGTTTCGTGTTAAAATATACTCCCGCTCTTTATCACAGATGAATACCCTGGAATCAAACCAGCTAATTATCTCAGAAGATATTTAGGGATGAAAATGTTAGTTTAGGAAGTGGTGCACCTACATTAGTGTGGAGAGGGAAATACATACATAATAATTAATTTAATTAAATAATTAAAATTATTTCAATGTGGTACCCTCACTTTCCAATACACCTGGCCAAAATTAGAACCTAGATTTTCCTTCGCAGGTAGCCCAGTCTTTGAAGGGAACGCTAGTACTTAATACACTGACCTATAATTATAAATAAAAATTATATTCGAAAATATAATCGTAAGAAAGATTCAAATCTCAAGTCTTAGAATACCTGTCAGATAATATTTTTAAAATATATCATTTTAGTTAATCGAAGACTTTTTGAATGAACTGCAATAAATAAAAGGCCTACCTCTATATTTTGCTATTTATATAGATGCATACATTTTGCAAGTCATGTTTTAACGAACATTTTCTTATAACATATTTTAAAAGGCCATTAAAACTAATTAAACTTCACTGTAGCATTATTTGAATTAATAATAAATGCGCAATTTTTTTTAAAAATATTTGTACGAAATTTATTACTTAACCATTAAAATGTGGGTTCTGACAAAAACCTGCTTCAGGGGACGAATAGTCTAAGGTGTCACTCGCATATTAAATTGACCTTCTGAAGAAAGGGAAGATGGGGCTTCGAATACCAATCAGGTGTACTGAGGTGGCTTTTCTTAAATGGTTCCCCACTCTCCTTCCTCGAAAATGCGGGTAGATTAATTCTAAAATGCTTCCTCCCTCAAGCTTACGCAATTAGTGTAAATTATAATATACGCGTAAAAACCTGAACAGGTAGTAACTAGGACAAGATAATTAAAACGTTCTAATCAATTTTGTTTTTTTAAATGGAAGTTATCAATACAAACTTTTTTAAAGTTCCTACAGCTTAACAATTTTATTTCCCTCTACCAAAGGACATAGATAAAATATATTATAACGGCCAATTGTGGCCAAAGCCAAATGTTTGATAATACAAGAGAAAATTATGAATTTTTAACCTCCTGTTTTTTGTTTTTTTCTTTTAGAAAATTTTAGCAGTCATTTTTCTATTTTTTACACCATATAATTTAAATAAAAGTTGATTTACTAACATTTTTAACTTAAAAGAAATATTTAACTTACTGACATTTTATACCGAAATCCAACTTTTTATTAAATGAAATTCATCTAGTTTATTTATCACAGATGGAGGTCTCTATTTGTTTAGTCATAATGGTGGTTAAGACAAGTCAGCTTAATATTTAGGCATGTTGTATACAGGTAATTAACACATTAGGGTTAAGGTTGGTACCTAAGAGGTCTACCTACCACTTGAGATCAGCACTGTCAACCACAGAACACATTGCCATGATAAAATATATTTGTTTGTAAATATTATCAATAGGGTCATTTAGAGGTTTAGTATATAGGATAGGGATGAGAAGGTTAGTCATAATAAATACACCCGTGTTAGCGTGGAGAGAGGGTGGAGAAACCACGCAGATATATCACACTAGGACGCCCAGCCTAGATTTGAATCTCGATCTAAAGAGTCCTAATTAATGCAATTTAATGTTTACATTATTATAATCAATGAATTAAATCTATTAGCTACATCTTAAATCGTTTGATGACTATGTGGATAATATATATATGTATATGAGTGCGTTTTACGTAGAGAATGAATATCGTTAAGTACTGTAAAATTTAACACAACAGTAAATAATAATGCACAGAAGAATAAGTTACACACAATTCAAGTTAAAATATACAAAAATATTACTTGAAGTTAAAAAACTGCCCCAGGTGAGGATCGAACTCACAACCTCGGCATAGCTCACAAATATTATCTTATAAGTACCGTGCGCTAACCGATTGCGCCACTGGGGCTGGTATTAAGTGTAAATAAAAATCTGTTTCACAATTTACTACATTATTGTTAAAACTATGTCGAGTTTTTTCCAAGCACCGTGTCTTACCACCTGTTAAGGTTAAATGGGGTGGGGATAGTCAAGGAATCATTTTAGAGTTAATATACCCGCATTTGTTTGGAAGGAGAGTGGGAAACTATTTAGGAAAAATACCCTGAGTAGATCCGACTGGGATTCAAACCCCAATCTCCCCGTCTTCAGCAAGATGTCTAGTTGAACAACATCAAAATATATAGACTACTGAAACTAATTCAAGACAGTAGCTTTTAAAATTTTAATGCATGATAATAGCTAGTGGAACTGGTTCAGTACTGTAGCTACTGAAACTATTCAAAACAGTAGCTTTTAAAATTTTAATGCATGGCGATAGCTAGTGGAACTATTTCAAGACAGTAGCAATTTGTAACTATATTAAATCATCAGTTTCAAGTGGAACTACTTCATTATTGTAACTAGCGCAAAAACTTCAAGACAATAACAAGTGCAGTTACCTTAAAATAGTAGCAAGTGGAACTACTTCAGTATTGTAACTAGCGCAAAAACTTCAAGACAATAACAAGTGCAGTTACCTTAAAATAGTAGCAAGTGGAACTACTTCAGTATTGTAACTAGCGCAAAAACTTCAAGACAATAACAAGTGCAGTTACCTTAAAATAGTAGCAAGTGGAACTACTTCAGTATTGTAACTAGTGGAATAACTTCAAGACAGTAAAAAGTGCAGTTACCTCAAAACAGTAGCAAGTGGAACTACTTCAGTATTGTAACTAGTGGAATAACTTCAAGACAGTAACAAGTGCAGTTACCTCAAAACAGTAGCAAGAGGAACTACTTCAGTATTGTAACTAGTGGAATAACTTCAAGACGGTAACAAGTACAGTTACCTCAAAATAGTAGCAAGAGGAACTACTTCAGTATTGTAACTAGTGGAATAACTTCAAGACAGTAACAAGTGGAATTACTTCATCTGACAGAAACGACAGCTGTATAACTCAGGCCATCACATGGTGAATGAATACAGAAGTAGATTTAATAAATTTTTAATCCGGCAAATGAAGTTGATACTATGGTGATTTATTTATTTATTTATTATGATTAGCACTGCGTCTTACTACCCGTTCGGGTTATACGCACTTATGCTAATGTGCAATAGTAGGGTGATTGTGAGATGAAATGGAGGACCTACAGTTTAACGTGGAATCCGAACCACGGTGAAGGCCTGGTATTCCTCACATGCACAAGTTTTTATTAATACACGTCTTATCAGACGTCAGTTTGTGCCGGGACCGAGGATTGAACCACGGACCCTAAGCACAGAAGTCCGACACCTTGCCCCTATACCACCAAGTCACCCATTTATTTATTGACTCTACAATTGAATTTTCACTTTTTACTTTTGTAAAAAGAAAAAAAAAATTGTGGACATAAGTTGATGGAGATGAAATACAAAAGTGTATCTTGTCGCTCTTGTGGGCACTGGAACAAAGGTGTCAGTCTAGTCTTGTCTGGTTGGCTTATTATGGGGAGGTTGGGTTTGAATCCCTGGTTGGGTGTATTAAAATTGTTTCCAGAAATTTATCTCGCTCCTCCTTTATGTAAATTCTGTTTTTTTTTATCATCGCGTCTTAATACCTTTACAGGTTATACGCATATGTACTAATTACACTAATGAGTTAGGTATTTAGACGGTTGAAGTTAGAAGAAGTGAACCTACATTTGCGTGAGGGAGAATGGAGAAACTTTATCAACACCCTTTTCACTACACAACCGGGATTTGAACCCCGATCACCCTGTCATCGGCAGTTTAGTTTATTGCGAGTGTGACGTCTGAAACCAAGCTGCCACTGAGGTGGGTAGATACTGTTAAATTTCCTCTGAATTCTACCTCACTCATTTCTATAGCATTAGTGGAGATGTGCGTAAAGCTTGGACGGGTTGGAAACGCGGCTGACAAAAACAAAAAGTATGATTTTGTATTTTAAAACAACAAAATAAGCTCAAAGATATTGATATTGAAATCCAACTATGATTACTTTGAGAAGACCCGTGCTCATTTTTTTTAAGTCCACGCACCACGTCTTACTACCCGTCAAGGCTTTTGGCATACATTAATAAAGTAGGTGGATGAAGGTAGAATTTAGAGGATGTGTGCAGGCATTCCCTTGGAGGGGGAGTGGAAAATCATTTGGGGAAAAACAAAGCTCAGTTCACCCGAACAGTATTCGAACCCTGATCTCCCTGTCGTTGGCAGTCTAGTCTAACGTGATAGTAACGCCTTAGACCATGTGGTCACCGAAGCAGGTAAAACATTGTGTTGTTCATTGCTTTACCTAACATTTAGTCCACAAAAAATGCGCGCTCAGCTTAAAGAAAATTAGATATTAATCATTAGGAACATTATAAATTGGCTATTTAAATATTATTTTTGTAATTAATTTATAAAACAATAGAAGAGTAAAATTATTACAAGTTGTTTACAGCTCCATACGCTGTTTTATCCACAATCTACTCTTGTAGTGTCGCACCCAGAGAGAAAGAGTTGGAGGCAAGTGGAGCATTGGACTTCCTCCTCCAAAGATTGAAAACAATTTCAATCAAAGTTTGAAGGATAAAAATAAAAACTATTAAAATAGCACTGAAACCCACTTCGGTGGCCATGTGGTCTAACGCGCTACTCTCGCGTTGGACTAGACTGCCAAAGACGGGAAGATCGGGGTTCGATCCCGGTTGGGTGAAGTGAGGGTGGTTTTCCTAAATGGTTCTCCACTCTTCCTCCATGCAAATGCGGATGCACCTCCTATCAATTAAACCTTATAATCACTAACCCATTAGTGTAATTAGCAGAAGAGCGTATAACCCGAATGGGTAGTAAGACACGGTGCTAAAAAAAAAGCACTGAAAATGTGTCAGATGCAAAGGCTAGGTTTTAAGGATACCCTTATGAATTTATTATTCTAAAAATACAATAAATCTCAAAACACATTTAAAATGCTCCTAAAATTCCTAATTGCAAAAAATATAATAAATAACAGTTAGAATACACTAACAGACCCCGACCTACTAATATTATTGCGGACATTGTTACCCGCCAGGGGCTCTGACTATAGCCCTCATGTGTTTGACATTGATGACCCCTGAAGAATTACTGACCTCTGATGTTGGTCGACTTCCTCCTCTTCTTCCTCCTGGTCTGAGTCGAGGTATTGCGGGCAGGAAGCATCCAGACAGGCAGTCCCTCGCACTTGCTCTCCGTGTTCTCTTTCTTGGAGGATCTGGGTCAGGGTGACAGGGACAGCTTCCTGAAAGAAAGGCGGGATATTGTCAGACACGTGACTAGAGGAACTACCTCCATACATCCGCTAGAATAGTTACCTTAATACAGTGTTTAGTGTAAATACCTCAATACAGTAGCTGGTGTAAATACCTCAATACAGTAGCTGGTGTAAATAACTCGACACAGTATAGAGTGGAACTACCTCAATACAGTAGCTAGTGTAAATACCTCAATACAGTAGCTAGTGTAAATACCTCAATACAGTAGCTGGTGTAAATAACTCGACACAGTATAGAGTGGAACTACTTCAATACAGTAGCTAGTGTAAATAACTCGACACAGTATAGAGTGGAACTACCTCAATACAGTAGATAGTGTAAATAACTCGACACAGTATAGAGTGGAACTACCTCAATACAGTAGCTAGTGTAAATACCTCAATACAGTAGCTAGTGTAAATACCTCAATACAGTAGCTGGTGTAAATAACTCGACACAGTATAGAGTGGAACTACCTCAATACAGTAGCTAGTGTAAATACCTCAATACAGTAGCTAGTGGAAATACCTCAATACAGTAGCTAGTGTAAATACCTCAATACAGTAGCTAGTGTAAATACCTCAATACAGTAGCTAGTGTAAATACCTCAATACAGTAGCTAGTGTAAATACCTCAATACAGTAGCTGGTGTAAATAACTCGACACAGTATAGAGTGGAACTACCTCAATACAGTAGCTAGTGTAAATACCTCAATACAGTAGCTAGTGGAAATACCTCAATACAGTAGCTAGTGTAAATACCTCAATACAGTAGCTAGTGTAAATAGCTCGATACAGTATAGAGTGGAACTACCTTAATACAGTACCTAGTGGAACTACATTAATACAGTAGCTGGTGGAATACTTTAATACAATAGCTAGTGTAGCTACTAATTAGTGTAAATACTTCACTCAATATAGTAGCTAGTGGAACTGCCTTAATATAGTTTGTGGAACTACCTTAATACAGTAATTAGTGGAACTACATCAATACAGTAGCTTGTGGAACCACCTTAATATAGTAGCTAATGTAACTACCTCCCGACAGTAGCTAGTGGAACAACCTCACGACAGCAAATTTTATAAACATTTGAAGAGATTGGTTAAGGAAACTCCACAATAAACAATAACCAGCAGGGCGTACATAAAGTAACCAGATAAATGTGAAAGTTAAGGTAGTTACAAAAATAAATCATGTGTGAAATTTCACCCTCACATCCCCTTCCCCCCTCAGTGCACTAAGCTGAGATTCAATCCATGCCCTCACCCCTCACCCTTAGTGCACCCGGTTGAGATTCAATCCACGACCTCAAACTCACCCTCAGTACGACAGACTGAGATTCAATCCACGACCTCACCCCTCACCCTCACCCTCAGTGCGACCGGTTGCGATTCAATCCACGCCATCACCCCTCACCCTCACCCTCAGTGCGACCGGTTGAGATTCAATCCACGACCTCACCCCTCACCCTCACCCTCAGTACGACTGACTGAGATTCAATCCAAGCCCTCATCCCTCACCCTCACCCTCAGTGCGACCGGTTGAGATTCAATCCAAGCCCTCATCCCTCACCCTCACCCTCAGTACGACTGACTGAGATTCAATCCAAGCCCTCATCCCTCACCCTCACCCTCAGTGCGACCGGTTGAGATTCAATCCACGACCTCACCCCTCACCCTCACCCTCAGTACGACTGACTGAGATTCAATCCAAGCCCTCATCCCTCACCCTCACCCTCAGTGCGACCGGTTGAGATTCAATCCAAGCCCTCATCCCTCATCCTCACCCTCAGTACGACTGACTGAGATTCAATCCAAGCCCTCATCCCTCACCCTCACCCTCAGTGCGACCGGTTGAGATTCAATCCACGACCTCACCCCTCACCCTCACCCTCAGTACAACTGACTGAGATTCAATCCAAGCCCTCATCCCTCACCCTCACCCTCAGTGCGACCGGTTGAGATTCAATCCAAGCCCTCATCCCTCACCCTCACCCTCAGTATGACCGACTGAGATTCAATCCACGACCTCACCCCTCACCCTCACCCTCAGTGCGACCGGTTGAGATTCAATCCACGCCCTCACCCCTAACCCTTGCCTCAGTGCGACAGGTTGAGATTCAATCCACGCCCTCACCCTCACCCTCAGTACGACCGACTGAGATTCAATCCAAGCCCTCACCCCTCACCCTCACCCTCAGTAAGACCGACTGAGATTCAATCCACGCCCTCACCCTCACCCTCACCCTCACCCTCAGTACGACCTACTGAGATTCAATCCAAGCCCTCACCCCTCTCCCTCACCCTCAGTATGACCGACTGAGATTCAATCCACGACCTCACCCCTCACCCTCACCCTCAGTACGACCGACTGAGATTCAATCCAAGCCCTCACCCCTCACCCTCACCCTCAGTGCGACCGACTGAGATTCAACCCACGACCTCACCCCTCACCCTCACCCACAGTACGACCGACTGAGATTCAACCCAAGACCTCACCCCTCACCCTCACCCTCAGTACACCCGGCTGAGATTCAATCCACACCCTCACCCTCACCGGTTGGTGTTGTTTTATAGGTATTGATAAAATCTATCAAAGGTGACAACTTCAGATCATATGACCTGGCATATGAATACGTGTAAGTAGTTCTATTAGCGTTTATAGATGTCAGTTAAGGCCCTTATAGTTGACATTTTACTTTAACCTTGAATATTAACCACCCGCTTCGGTGACTGCAAGGTCTAAGGCGTCACTCTCGCAATAAACTAAACTACCGATGTCAGGTACACTGGCCTTCGAATCCTGGTCTGGTATACTGAGGTTTTTTTTTCCCAAAATGGTGTTTCACTCACCCGCCCTAAAAATGAGGGTACACTTTCTCTAAATTTCAACCTTCCTTATCCTTAACTCCTTATCGTAATTAGTAGACTATATGTGTGTAAAGCCTGAACCTGTAGTAAGATGCGGTGCTAAATATATATACATATATATGTATAAATATTTACATATAT
This sequence comes from Timema podura, assembly GCA_033556935.1. Lineage (NCBI taxonomy): Eukaryota > Metazoa > Arthropoda > Insecta > Phasmatodea > Timematidae > Timema > Timema podura. The sequence goes on along the minus strand of JAVRXN010000009.1, from coordinate 5,151,889 downwards.
ATTTATGTATACATATATATGCATCTATATATTTATATATACATTTATATAAATATATAAATTTATATATATATAAATATAGATAAATAAATATATATATATACATATCAGCCGTTAATGAGTTGAGTGAAAACAATTATATTACAAATTGTTTTGAAATGTATATTTAAATATATAATATGAAAATATTTATATAGTTAGGCTTAGAATTAATTGTACGACCAGCTGAGATTCAATCCACGCCCTCACCCCTCACCCTTAGTGCACCCGGCTGAGATTCAATCCACGACCTCACCCTCACCCTCAGTACGACCGGTTGAGATTCAATCCACGACCTCACCCTCATCCTCAATACGACCGGCTGAGATTTAATCCACGCCCTCACCCATCACCCTTAATGCACCCGGCTGAGATTCAATCCACGACCTCACCCTCAGTGCGACCAGATGAGATTCAATCCACGACCTCACCTTCAACCTCAGTACCACCGGTTGAGATTCCATCCACGACCTCACCCTCACCCTCAGTGCAACCAGCTGAGATTCAATCCACGCCCTCACCCTCACCCTTAGACCACCCGGCTGAGATTCAATCCACGACCTCACCCTCACCCTCAGTGCAACCGGCTGAGAATCGAGCCAAGACCTCATTTGTCACAGGAAATTCAATGTTGTTTGACTGAGACCCTACAGTCTACACCATAAGATCACTAGTCCGGATTTTAAAAATACGTTAAATTAATTTAAATAACCTTTCGTTTTAAAGTAGAGGCTAAGACACAATATAAAATACCTCACACTCTGTGAACTATTACGATACACTCGAACAACCCTTAATGAGTTTCCGTTCTTGGGGATGCGAAATCTTTTATGAACGGATATTAAACCTTTAAACAAGAGCAGCAGTTATCTATAGAAGCAAACCCCCATTTCAGAGCTTTATCTCCCATAAAATTTCATCTTATAGACGCTTAAAATGAAGTGTTGCCGATGCTAGAAGAACGTATTATTATTATTATTTATCCAAAGAAACCAAATTATGTGGCCACAAAATGCCATAAAATGAGAATATGACCGAGAAGTGACCCTAACCTCACTAATGAATGTCTATGACACAATCTCCTGTACATAATCTTAAGTATTTGGGCTGATGTTTATCACATTTACTGGTCTAGGATTTTCAGGCTTTCAATAAATTGGACTTTCCATGATGGGGATGCCTTGGTTCGAATCTCAGTCGGATTCATTTGAGGTGGTTTTCGGTATGGTATATCCATTTCCTCTTCAGGTGTAATCGGGTGCACTTCATCTAAATTTTGCTCCATCTTTCAACACCTTGGATTAAGACGCCAATAACATTATTTTGTGATAAACGTACTAGCTAATAAATAATAAAGTTAAGAGTATTTTATGCGTACAGAGTTACTTTATTTTGAGTGACCCAACTCAGTGGCCAAATGACCTAAGGCATCATTCTCGTGTTGGACTAGACTGCTCATGATGGGGAGATCGTGGTTCGAATCCCAGTCAGTTCTACTGTAGGTGTTTTTCCCCACTCTCCTTCCACGCAAATGAGGGTAGATTATCTCTAATTTGCTTCCTACCTCATCCATAACACATTAGAGTAATTATCATATATGCCTATAACCTGAACAGGTATATAGTAAGACGTGGCGAGAAAATATATAGGCCTATATATTTTGAGTGAGTACATTTTAGTTGGACATAACATAGCTCTTGAGAATGGAATTACTTTTTTAATTATTTCTTTAAAAAAAAAGCTAATAATTACCAAAATTATTAATGTTATTGACCCATTTAATTTTTTGTTAAATTATGTGTGCATACAGTAGCTCCACGACTTATTTGGTGCCGACTGACAGCTCACAGCTGACTTCTGACACTCAACATTTAGGTATATACCTAAATTTTGACTGTAAGAAGTTACAGCTGCTAAACACATGTTTTTTGTAGATCATATGGTTCAACGTAGGGATTAATAATTTGGTCTGGTAACGTTTCAAAGCCGTCAGCTGTCAGCTGTGAACTGTCAGTCAGCACCAAATAAGTCATGCATAGGGTTTAGTTACAAATCATCTAAATCTAAATTTTAAAACTAATATTTTCCATATTTAATAGTTTCAAAATTTCCACAAGATAGGCAATTATTTTATCATAGGTAGCTATAGTAACTGGTATGTTTAAAAATCATTTAAAAAAAATATTAATTGAGATTTGGGGATATTTCAATTCAAACTTACCCTTAATATCGACCAATAGTTTGGGTGAAAAATGGAGACATAACACATTATAATACAGTATTATTGGATATTTTACGTTCCCCACGGCTGATAGCCTGTACAGGCTGTGCGGATACTGATGGGAAAGGGTAGACCAATATTTAACTTTAGAGGAAGTGTACCCACATTTGCGTCGAGAGAAGGTGGATAGCCGTTAACTCAGTACACTCGACCATTATTCGAAATCCAAACTTGGCACTACAGACGAGATGAGATTGACGCCAGTGTCCACATAACTCCCGGTGAGGGTTTTAAACAAATGTTTCATTTACTTTCTAGGTATAAGTATACTTAGTTTGATCTAAAATCAATTTTTCATAAAAAAAAAAAGATTTTGTAGAAAATACAAACTTTTTGGTCAACATTAATTACATTTTATTATATTATTAGTGTTGTTTTATAGGTATTGATAAAATCTATCAAAGGTGACAACTTCAGATCATATGACCTGGCGTATGAATACGTGTAAGTAGTTCTAGTAGCATTTATAGATGTCAGTTAAGGCCCTTATAATTGACATTTTACTTTAACCTTGAATATTAACCACCCGCTTCGGCAACTGCAAGGTCTAAGGCGTCACACTAAACTACCGATGTCAGGGACACTGGCGTTCGAATCCTGCTCTGGTATACTGAGGGTGTTTTTTTTTTTCCAAAATGGTGTTCCACTCATCCTCCCTAAAAATGAGGGTACACTTCTTCTAAATTTCAACCTTCCTTGTCCTTAACTCCTTATCGTACTTAGTAGACTATATGTGTGTAAAGCCTGAACCTGTAGTAAGATGCAGTGCTAAATATATACACATATATATGTATAAATATTTACACATATATATTTATACATATTATATATGTATAAATATATATGTGTAAATATTTATACATATATATGTGTAAATATTTATACATATATATGTATATATAAATATATATTTATGTGTACATGTATATACATCTATATATTTATATATACATTTATATAAATATATACATATATATAAATATATATTTATGTATACATGTATATACATCTATATATTTATATATACATTTATATAAATATATACATATATATAAATATATATTTATGTATACATGTATATACATCTATATATTTATATATACATTTATATAAATATATACATATATATAAATATATATTTATGTATACATGTATATACATCTATATATTTATATATACATTTATATAAATATATACATATATATAAATATAGATACATATGTAAAAATATATACATATCAGCCGTTAATGAGTTGAGTGACAACAATTATATTCCAAATTGTTTTTAAATGTATATTTAAGTATATAATATGAAAATATTTATATAGTTAGGCTTAGAATTAATTGTATGACTTGTACTGGTGTGGACGTGGACTAAACGCCGAGCTTTCCTAGTTTGGTTTGCCAGTAACGGGATAGCCGTAGTTCGAATCCCAGCTTGGTTTTCTGAGGGTGTTTATTTTCTTAAAGGGATTTTCACATCAACTTGACACAAATTCTGGTTCATTCCCCAAAATTATATCTCACTCACCCTTTAACCATAATCCCGTATGGGTAGTAAGACACACTACAAAAAAAAAAGTGCCGAAATTGAGCTACTAAGATTCAAATGTAATCTCTCCTTTTGCACTTAAAATAACATCATAATTAAGATAAATATTCCATGTATTTGTATTCTTAATCACCTGGTGATGTTGGCGAGAGTTGTAAACAAACGTTCCGACGCGACTCGACGTCTCATTGTGACCGTCGTTGTGGTGGCTAGACGCGCACTGGGCGAATAGACTGCCGCACGTGTTGGTGCAGGCATGACCGGAGACAGCCGAACTTTCACGACCAATCCCGAGCGAACCATCGTGGAGGGGTGCTTCCGCTATCGTCTGACAATCTTCCATCTTGCGTTACAATCTGACCTCACCTGGAATAGGTTAAATTGGATCAAACTTTTCAATTAGAATGTATTTGTTCCAAGTTTTGGAGTAAGAACACATATAATTATTATTGATATGATTTATCACACACACACACACACATCTTCTTAATATATATAATTCTTCTGTACGTGTGTATGTCACTGAACTCCTCCTAACCGGCAGGACCGATTTTGATGAAATTTTGTGTGTGTGTTTGAGTGGGTCCATGGATGGTTTAGATTTACAACTGGAACCGGTAGGTGGCGCTGCAAACGGGTTCTAGGAATTTTTTTGTATTTTTTAGGGAATTTTTTTGGGGGGAGATTTTTATTTAGATTTTTTGCGTATCAGAACATGTAACCTCAAAATTTTACCCCCCTAACACCACTCCCCAATATTTATAATAATGAATATAATATTAATAATTGACCGTTAAAAAAAATCATAACTTAATCAATAATTGACCGCAAAATGCCAAAAATGAAAAGATGTTTTATTTTGTATGTTGTCTTGACAAACACTGAATTTGTAATATTTGTGTAATTCACTAATTGGAGTTCATTGTGAATTTGTAATTGTAATGATCACATAGTATTTGTTTTATTATCGAAATCAATTATTCCACCCAAACGAAAAGGCAACGTTCGGGCAGGACAACGTCTGTCGGGTCTGCTAGTACTATATATATATTTGTATCACAATTAAGAAAAAGCTAACCTATACTATTGGTGAAGCTTGAGGTTTAACTTTTCTGCTCAGGAAGAGAAGAAAGTTGGAGTAGTGGTGCTGTAATGGGGGTAGATAAAAGTATTTATTTTTTATATAAGATATGATTCAATATTATCTTAGAAAATAACACACTTTCTACCTTTTCCATGTTGTCCCTTTATTCAAAACAAACTAAGCGTCACGGACATATTTTTTGGACAAACAATGGGAGCCACGGGCTCAGTTGACAGATATGTCGACTTCAATTTGTTTTAAAGTATCTATTCAGGATATACGCATATATCACGCTAATGAGTTAGGGATGGGAAGGTTGAATCTAAAGGAAGTGTACACTCATTTGCGTGGAGGAAGAGTGAAAAATCTCTTTTGGAAAACCACTTTTAGTAAACATGACCGGGATTCTAAACCCGATCTCCCTGTCATCGGAAGTCTAGTTTAACACGAGATTGAGACCTTAGAGACTTGAATCATGAAGTCTCCGAGGCAGGTAGCTATACTAATTGGTCTTACAAATTGTCTACATATATGCAAGTGCAACACTAAAAGTGTACAGCAGAACTTGATAACAGTTTTTGAAGAATTAAAAGCTAGCCATAGCCTTTCATAATATTTGAACTGATATAAAAAACAACTTATTTGACTGCTATCTGATATGGCGAAACTTTAGGATGTATTAAAACAAATAGCATGACATCTATTAAAATAAATGGTAGGACACATCATACATACTTTGCCATACATTTTATTATAATAAAGAATAAAAATAAATTTTGTAATAATCGACTCATAAATGAATTTTTATCGAAAAAAATCAAGTATACATTGCTATTTATAGCATAAAATACAACACAGGTATAGCTTTAAACAATAGCGTTAGGGTTATTTTCAAACAACTTCAAATTTTCAAAACACAATCTTAAATATCCCCCTTCACTCCCCCGAAAATAATCACATTACCATATTATGTAAAACACTACCCGTAAATACCTTTTGAACCAATTGTTAGTCATTTTTCACAAACCATATTTTAAAATCAATAATTAGTATACGAATCTTATTTTTAAAGATAGAACTATAATCCCATTTTTTACATCAAGGTATGACTAAATATCAAGTTTGAACAAAATCCATAAAATGGTTTCGACTGTAGGCCCAGATACGTATAGATGGACAGAATAGTAAAACCCACTTTTTGAGTTCAGGCGTACATATGACACCAAGATTCATGATAACCTATAAGTCGAAAATATTCACGATCGTTATACTTTCCTAATGGAAGGGATTAAAATACAAATATCAACTTCAAAGTGATAATTGAAGTTGAATAAACTTTTTTACTTTCTCTCGACACCACGGAGAGAAAGTATTGTGATCGTAAAAAAATCTAACTCGAGATTTTGATAAATTTCGTCGTTTCATGACCATCTGAAACAAAAATAGTGGTTTTCGGATTGCCGTCTGTCTGTACGTCTGTCTGTACCTTGGGCTAGAGCTGAAACTGTTTTACCGATTGGGTTATAAATTGGTATCTGAAGTTTTCATAAGGTCCCCCCGAGGGGTTTCTGTATTTCTGTATTTATACATCTAACCCTAAAATTAAGGGTAGTTTACTGAAGGGCAAAATCAGAAAAAATTGATTTTCTCAAAATTCCCTTCAACGATTTTGATTAAATTTTGTATCTAGACACTATCTATCAACATAAACAGATGGAAATTCTCATTTTTTTTTATAAAAATGGTTTGAAAATACTTTACATGAGGTAAACATTCCCATTTTCAAAATTTCTCCGCAATTATTTGAGATATGAGATGACTTATCATTGTAAAGTTGTAGTACTATTAAAGATAAATGTATTTTATTTGAAAAATATTTTTATAAAATCAATAGTTTCTGAGCTATAAGCAAATATGTATACGTTTTAATTCAGATCTTTGAAAATGAATTTGATTCTTATGCTCTTTGGTGGACAAAGATATTTCTCTTTTCTCCATTTTTCTGTAACAGTCTTCCTTGTTCCTAGTGCCATAGAGTAAGTAACAGTGTGTATTTCATTTATGATCTTTGGTGTTTCCACAACAATGTATTGACCTATTATTTCGTTTCACAAATCCTGCGATTTTTATTAAATGTTTATTTTAAGATAAAAGTGAGAGAAATTCTGTGCCATATCATTTATTGTATATATGACATAAATATAAAGGTATATATATATATATATATATATATATATATATATATATATATATATATTCATTTCAATGAATTGAAATTTCTGTCACGTTCCTTAAGAAAAAATGTTTTAAGCAATTGCGTAGCGATTTTAATAAATAAACATAAAAAAATTTAATAAGTCTGAGCTTCAATCAAATTTTATTTATTTATGATTAAAGAAAAGATCATTTCTTTCATGTAGCTGGTTTGGATCTCAAGTAATCTCTATAACTTTAAATATACAGTAGTTGGAAAACTTCATATTAAGAGACCAAAATTGGCACTACTAATGCAAAAATTAACTCAGTTATTAAAATGTATATGTTATGTACCCCATCAATAATATGATAGCGTGTAGATCGAACGGGTAGTAAGAAGCGGTACAAAAAAAAGTAGATCTGAAAGTCAAACAGTTGATGGGAGGGAACTGGAGTAGATTACTCTAGACTGATTTTTTAAAATTCAAAATTTATCCAAAATGGAACTAACAATTTGGTTCAAAATTGGTATCTGTAAATCTTTTACTACATTATATCTATATATAACACCAGTATACAAATTTATTTTAAATTTTCAGGCAAAAGCAAACAATAATTTTAAATTTGATAGTTCAAATCGTGAAATGTATATTTTATTGTGATTGTAATTTTCCTACATTTCAAGTATTTCCTGAACTTGTTCTCAAAAAAAATGTTGCTTTAGTTTTTTTTATTGATCAGCTGGATTCTTGGCGCCTGTTCTTTTAAAGAATTTTACTGGATGAATTATTGGCTTATCTCATTGGTTTGCACGGTCACGTGATTAAGAGTCCGGACTGTGTAGACGCAAGTATAATTTCTTAAGGACCACGGACAAGGACTACGGATCAACGGATACGGATTCTGTGTTTTAGTCCATGTGACCATCGATGGGTGAGCACATAATTGCGCTGTAATCACTCACTTGTGGTTTTTACAACGCATCTTGATACTTGACCAATATATCCTTATTTAATTACAATAGGGGGTTCGATAGGTGGAATTTCAGTGGAACTCTAACCTCATTTTTACTGAAGGTGAGTGAAAAAATATTTAGGAAAAACTCCTTTCAGTAACCTAGCCGAAATTCGTACCACAGTCTCATTGTCTCTGACAAATCAGATTTGAAGGAATTTACATTTAGTTCGCATGTCCACCGTTGCGAATCAGTCGAAAGGTGTTTTTTTTGTTGCTTCACGTAACATTGTCTGTCCTATATATTTTGAACCAACTATATTCATTTAGCTTACTAAAGATAATTTAGGGGAAAATAAAAAATTATGAAAAGTGACTTTAATGCAAAGATAGGAAGGTAGAGAGTACTTTAGACCTTACTTACTCAATGGCATTATGGATTATTAAGTTCACTGCACTGGTGTAATAAGCTTGACTGGATATAACTAGCTCAAGATAGGGATAAGGTGTAATAAGCTTGACTGGATATAACTAGCTCAAGATAAGGATAAGGTTTAATAAGCTGGACTGGATATAACTAGCTCAAGATAGGGAAGGGTGTAATAAGCTTGACTGGATATAACTAGCGCAAGATAAGGATAAGGTTTAATAAGCTGGGATGGATATAACTAGCTCAAGATAGGGATAGGGTGTAATAAGCTGGACTGGATATAACTAGCTCAAGATAAGGATAAGGTTTAATAAGCTGGGCTGGATATAACTAGCTCAAGATAGGGATAGGGTGTAATAAGCTGGACTGGATATAACTAGCTCAAGATAGGGATAAGGTGTAATGAGGGGGACTGGATAGAACTAGCTCAAGATAGAAAAGGATGTAATGAGGTGGACTCGATATAAATAGCTCAATATAGGGATAGGGTGTAATAAGCTGGACTGGATATAACTAGCTCAAGATAGGGATAGGGTGTAATAAGCTGGACTGGATATAACTAGCTCAAGATAGGGATAAGGTGTAATGAGGGGGACTGGATAGAACTAGCTCAAGATAGAAATAGGATGTAATGAGGTGGACTCGATATAAATAGCTCAATATAGGGATAGGGTGTAATAAGCTGGACTGGATATAACTAGCTCAAGATAGGGATAAGGTTTAATAAGCTGGGCTGGATATAACTAGCTCAATATAGGGATAGGGTGTAATAAGCTGGACTGGATAGAACTAGCTCAAGATAGAGATAGGGTGTAATGAGGCGGACTCGATATAACTAGCTCAATATAGGGATAGGTTGTAATAAGCTGGACTGGATAGGACTAGCCCAAGATAGGGTTAGGGTGTAATAAGGTAATCTGTGTAGAACTAACTCAAGACAAGGATAGGGTGTAATGAGGTGGACTAGATATAACCAGCTAAATATAAGGATAGGGTGTAATGAGGTGGACTGGATAGAACTAGTTCAAGATAGGTATGGGGTGTAATGAGATGATCTGGATGGAGCTAGCTCAAGATAGGGATAGGGTGTAATGAGGTGGAATGGATTTAACCAGCTAAATATAAAGATAGGGTGTAATGAGGTGGACTAGATAAAACTCGCTCAAGATTGGGTTAGGGCTTAATGAAGGGAACTAATAGAACTAGCTCTAGATAGGGATAGATGGTGTATTTTTGTAACAGCGGCAATGAACTTTCTTGTTTCTAGTACCATAAAATAAGTAGGTAAGTTAGAATTGAGTGTAAATGTTCCCACATTAGTGATGAGATAGAAATGGGATACCCTCTATGTTCAACCACCCTCGGTATACCCGGCTGAAATTCAAGCCCCAGCCTTTTCGTCAGACTAGACAAGCATGACCGTCCGGCAATAAGATAAACAAACCAAACATGTTTGATTGAAAAATCCCACTTCTTTCCTTATGATATGGAGCTTTATTATTTTAAACTTAATCTAGGTTATTAAAGTGTATTGAGATCAAAAAATAGTTTAGTATATCTACCAAGATAGAAAACAGTATATCAAGCTCGTGTTGGTTGTAAAAAAAATGTGGGTCTGGATACAACCGTATTTAATGGGTACATTCCTCTACAGAGTGACTTGGGAAAATAAATTGTCTTTTACTGCTACCAAGAAGTGAGAAAACCCAGCTATGAGGCTTTATTATAGTGACGTAAAGTCACGAAAAGGCCATTTTTGTTGTAAAGTTGCTCATATATTATCCTTACATAAACTATAAAATGTTGTGTCGGCAGAAACATTTGATATAAATTTACTAGAAACAAGTAAGTTTATAAATTATGACGATAAACAGTTCTATAAACAGTGCTCTTCGGTATAGATTTGAATTAATTTTACAAGAATTCAGAACAAACATTTAATTATGATGTTAAATTGTAAATAGATAATTTCAAGTAAACAACTATAAGAAGCGTTAGATACAAATTATGTAGCTGTGTGTACCTAATTAATTATTAAATAAAGGTCAAAATAGTACAAATTTTCTTTCGTGTTCCACATCTTTCTACTCGCCCTGACTATTCTAATAATGTCACTGATAGTGGTAGGGATGGGTAAAGTATAATTTAAATAATATGTACCATCATCTGTGCTGAGAAAGATGGGGAAGCTATTTAGGAAAAAATATCCTCAATAAACCTGGCCAGGTATAATCACTCGACATCTCCGTCTTCAACAATGCAGTCATTGCCAGAGTCATGCCTTTCTGTAAATCATGTGACCTCTGATTCGCGGATCCGGACAACTGGGTGTCGCCAAACATGAGGCGCAGCCAACTGGGCGCTTGCGAGCTGGGCACTAGGAAGACTGGGCGCCAAGACAACTGGACGCCAGGGTCAATTTTTAAAAAAATATTATAAAAAGAAAACAAATAACTAGGCACCAGATAGGTTAGGTTAGGTTAATTCGTCTTTACGTGGTTTATTTTACTCAAAATTCTTAATTTTCATGGTTTTTTGTGTTATTAAAAATTTTCAAAATTTTATAACATCAGGTAGTTTAACTTTATAAATACACATATATTTAGTTTCCTATGTTATTAATTTATTCAAACAACTCCCAAAAATGAATATTTAGTAAAAAAAACTATTATGATTTTACACTGGCACCCATTGGTCTTGGCGCTTAGTCTTACCAGCGCCCAATTCGCAAGCGCCCAGTTGTCCTAGACCACCCGATTTAGGGGTAAGTATGTTATATTTTATATTAAATAGATAATATTTTTTGGGATACTTTTATTTGTAAGGCCTACTTACATTATTTTGTGTAAACAAGACAGAATTTTGTATAATTTTTATCGACTGACTTCTTGTGCAAACATTTAAATTTATCTATCAACCGCAGGGCCTAAGGGAGGAGGTAAGGGACCACGAGTTTAAGTCAGTATTTTTGAAGTTTTTATATTACAAAACAATTTTTTTGGTCCAAAGTAAATGAAATATTGCTTCAGTAGATATGACTAGTTTAATTTTCTAAACATATTGATCCAAACAGTTCTTGAATATCTGTCATAAGCAAATTGGCAAATGGTGAAGAACTATTTAAATGAAGATTAAAATAAACCATTATATTTAAGGATGACCATAGCAAATAATAAAGATTACATTATGTAGAAAATCAAACTAAACGCACCTACTGGAGTGGTTTTCCCCCACAGAAACTGCAAATACACTGAACTCAACACCTTAAGTTAAATTAATAAAGGCTTGAAAATTCATACAAATCTATATGTAACAAACGTTGGAAAATTTTGGTTTCTTTAACATAGTAGATTTCCTAAACTATTTAAAAAATAGACTATTAGGCTCTATTTTAAAGTTATAGTAGTTATAGTTACTAATAAAAACGTGCACTATATAATACAAGATAACAGGATGAAGATGGTTATCTGTTAGGAAATGCAACAACATTTACATAAAGAGGTACATGGCACACACAACTGTGAAAAAACAGCAATAATACGCCATTCCGGGATAAAACCATGACCTTCCTAGTGAAAATACTACTTCTACGTCTACTTGTTTTCATTGTGAAATATAACGTGCATTTTCTAAACATTCATATTACCTAGGAACTCGACTCACTCACTAAATTAACCTTGGAATGTGACCTTAACACTACACACTCAGACCTAGAAGTGAGATATTTGCTAATTTAGGGGTCCTTGGACTATTGGTCGACCAATCAAACCCCTTTAACTTGTGGAACGTGAAGTCGAACCTTCGGTGTTCATCTAGATTGTAAACTTAAAATAGAAATTAATACTAACACACAAGTTACAGATCATTGTAGTTAAGACACTGCCCGTATGGAGGGAACCATATTTCAATTACTTTGAGCTGGTTGGATAAATGGTAAGTCACACCGCACAGACTTCCTCTCACTTTTATCTTAAAATAGACATTTACTAAATCTCGCAGGATTTGTTCTATACATTGTTGTAGAAACATTACACCAAAGATCATAAATGAAATAATGTACACGGCTACTTACTTACTCTATGGCATTAGGAACTAGGAACACTGTTACAGACAAATTGAGAAAAGAGAAACATCTTTGTCCACCAAAGAGCATAAGAATCAAATCCATTTTCAAATACCTCAATTAAAAATTATATTATATATACATTTATTGCTCAGAAATTATTAGTTCTCTAAACATATATTTCAAATAAAATATGTGTATCTTTAATAGTACTCCAACTTTACAACGATAAGTTATTTCCTATCAAAAATAGTTGCGGAGAAATGATGAAAATTGGAAAATTTCCCATATGTAAAGTACCCTTAAATTCATTTTTGTAAGAAAGTGCGAGTTTACATCATCTTTATAATGATAAATAGTGTCTAGATATAAAATTTAATCAAAATCATTAGAGCGAGTTTTTATAGAATCGATTTTTCTCTTTTTGCCCTTTAATAAGCTACCCGAATTTTAGGGTTGGATATCTTATTCCAAAAATCCCTCGGGGGAACCTTATATAAACCCCATATACCAAGTTTTATCCCAATCGGTAAAATAGTTTCGTCTCTAGCCCGAGGTACAAACAGAAAGACTAACAGGCGGCATTGTGAAAACAACATTTTGTTTCATGGAGTCATGAAACGTTGACACTTATCAAAATCTTGAGTTAGATTTTTTAGACGATCACAATACTTTTTCTCCGAGGTGTCTATAGAAAGTAAAAATGAAACCTGGAAACGGGAATCGAACCCAGGACCTTTAACTTAGCGTGCCAATGTTCTACCACTCAGCTATCCTGGATTCATCCCATAATTAGTGTCATTGTCCATTCATAGTTTAATGCTGAGTCTGGTATGGACGTGGGGAATCGTAAGCTACATTTGAGCTAACAATGGTATCACGATCTATCACCAATTTAATTTAAATTAGTTAAAATCGAAATACATTACTCAATTTTTTAAATACGCTATATGACAATGAAATAAATAATATTAAGTAGTTTTGAAAAATCCAAAATTATTAAAAAAAATTGTTTGACACAATCTTACACAGGCCTACTTTCTCATGGCTTATTACAGTTTGGATTAAACATTCAAAATTATATTTTCAGTAAGCTACCCTTAAATAATTGTTCCTCCTAAAAAGCAACATATTGTGACTAGATTAGGGTCCGAATGAAAGCCCGGTGCACTTGCCGTTTGTTGCGGGGCTTAGAGGGAGTAGAGAGTGGACTTACTTGAAAGTAAAGTGACTCATTTAGAAGAGTCTGGGGCTAATTTTGTTCGAACCCGGTACTATGGAAATGGAGACTTTCAGATTATGACTGCGGTCCCTGTATACACACGGCTGGTGGTCAAGAAGGGATCCCCCCAGTCCAAGTTTAGGCTAGTGTAGTGAGACGACAGGCGTGTCCGGGTGAGACCAGCGTGTCCGGGTGAGACCAGCGTGTCCGGGTGAGACCAGCATGTCCGGGTGAGACTAGCGTGTCCGGGTGAGACCAGCGTGTCCGGGTGAGACTAGCGTGTCCGGGTGAGACCAGCGTGTCCGGGTAAGACCAGCGTGTCCGGGTGAGACCAGCATGTCCGGGTGAGACTAGCGTGTCCGGGTGAGACCAGCGTGTCCGGGTGAGACTAGCGTGTCCGGGTGAGACCAGCATGTCCGGGTGAGACTAGCATGTCCGGGTGAGACCAGCATGTCCGGGTAAGACCAGCGTGTCCGGATGAGACCAGCGTGCCCGGGTAGGACCAGCGTGTCCGGGTAAGACCAGCGTGCCCGGGTAAGACCAGCGTGTCCGGGTGAAACCAGCATGTCATGTCCAGGTGAGGGTCAGCGTGTCCGGGCGAGAACCTTCGTGTCCTGGTGTTCGTGGTTCTTAGGTCAGCGTGATGTGTGAGGACTAGTGTGTCAGTGGCTATTGGAGGACTTACTTAAATTACATTGGTGAGGTAAACATTGACTGATACCTTGTGAACTTTGTTGAAAATGAACATTATTAATTACTACTTTAAATATTTAAGTGATTATTATGGGAACTATAGTTATTAATTTATTTTATTTTATTATATTTTAAGTGGGTGTTTATCTAATTACTTAATTACGTAGATATTTATTATCTTCTTTAAAAATTCAGTGATAGTTTAGATTGTAAATGAGTCAGTGTATGTATTTAATTTATTGTAAATAATCAAAACCTTGGGTATTCCATTTGCGTTTTCAATCGTGTTTAATCAATAGCGTACCCCTATATTCTGAAATGAACCCGCGGTTCACCCAGTGAATCACAAGCAGCTCCTCAGATATTAATTTTAAACTAAATAACTAAAGCAATTTCCTAAAATTTCAAAAATCAGTTATATTTAAACTACGTTTAAGTGAATACTTACTCCCCTTAATTTTAGAGCCAGAATAAAAATCATAATTTTGCCTTTAGGTATAACAATATAACTAAATAACAAGTTAAAAACAAAATCCATCTATAAGTATCGGTTTTAGTCACAGGTAAAGACACACATACAGACAAATAAGTATGTAAAAACACATTTTTTCTTTAGTTCGTGGGCTTGTAAAATATATTATTATTATTATTATTATTATTATTATTATTATTATTATTATCACCGCGTCTTACTACCCATTCGAGTTGTACGCACTTACGCTAATGTGTAATGGTAAGGTGATTGTGATATGAAATGGAGGACCTACAGTTTAACGAGGGATCCGAACCACGGTGGAGGCCTGGCATTCCACACATTCACAAGTTGTGATTAATACACGTATTTTCAGAGGTGAAGGAAGAGTTTGGTAATCAGCTAAATCTGTACCGTGGCCGAGGATTGAACCCCGGACCCCCAGCACAGAGGTCTGACACCTTACCCCTAAGCCACCAAATAATTTATAATCTAGAGGTTGAAAGTGTTCACGATTACAATAAATGTTTCATACGGGGAAGTAAAAAATCTACAAAATGACCTACTCATAATAGTCTTAAGTATTCGATAAGACATAACTACATTATAAGTGTGCTCTGAATTAACTTAGCATATTTGCTCTAAAAAACAATTGTGCTGCAACCCACATTTGTGGAAAAGCGGACTAAATGCCAAAAGATCATCTAGTCTGGTTTGCCGATGTTGGGGATGGTTAAAGATAAATTCCAGGCTGAGTGTAGGCCTACTATGTGTTGTTTTTTTCCTAAATAAATTTCCACGCTCCTTCCACAAAAATGCGGGTACAGTTGCTCTGAATTCTACCTTCATCATCCCTAACTCCTTAGAGCAGTGACTAAATGAGTTTAGCACGGACGGGTTGTGAGAAGTTAAACAAAATATATAGTGCCTAGCTATTTAGTACTATATTTACAAAACTTCAGTTAGAAGTGTTTACAAGAAAATTCATTATTTAATAAATATGTAACTAGATAGGATTCTACAAACTAAAATATTAACTAAAAATAATAAAAACATTAAACTTATAGTGTAATAAACTCTTTTGACACTGTTTGACACATTGTACATGTTAGATTATATAAAATGGTGTTAAATTGATTTGATTATTTGTTTGATGAAATTAAATTACTAGCTCATTTAATTATATTAAATTTAATAATGTAATTTCTAAAAAAAATTAATTAATTTCTTATCTGACATGAAAGCCTTTCTTCTTGATGTTGAAGGTTGACTCACTTGCCGGGAGACTAGTGCTCGACTAGTTTAGGTGCATTTTTACACCATCTCCAGGTTCTTTACAATAATTAGGGGAAGACGTTCTTCCAAGCGTAACAGTGAAAAATAGGTGTGGCTCTGATAAAATCAATCCCATTATCACCTAACCTCTAAACATACATTTCCTCTTGATTCCACCTTCCTCATCCCTTCCCCGTTAGTCTAAATGTGCAGGTAGACAGAACAGGTAGTAAGGCCTGAGACAGGTGTGTCAAATTATTTTGATCACAAGGGCTACATTGAAAATTGAAAAGACTTAGGAGTATGCATTTAGGAGACTACTATTTTCTCACCATCTTTAAGCAAAAAAACTCAATTTTAAAATCTTTAATATTAAGATTAAATAAAATGTTAAGACTTAATATCAATTTTTTCCCCAGAAACTTGAAACTTTTTACTCTTGCAGCAAGGTTATGTGTTAGGCTTTAAATATTGTGTTGACGTCATGTTCTGATTGATAACAAATGTGTAGCCGCTATCTCTAGGATTATTTTTTCCTTTTTATGTAAGAAAACCGTTCACACACTTATGTGGTGCCAAACGTTGAACATACGAGCAAAGTAAACAATTTTTGGGAATCAATATCTGGTAAATAAAGAGTAAAAACGTGGTGCACCAAACTCATTTACTATATTCCTAGAAATAATGACAAATTTACATATATCATAAAAATTGGTGTATTTATACAGCGTTTACAGTAAAATAATTTTGCCAGTAACTTATGGTATGTTGGTTCACTAAAAAGTCCGTGGACATACATTTTACATAAAGACTATATGGGCACGGCTTCCGTGAGGGTAAGAATCCTCACACTATCATATTTACCATGGGTATCGCAGCTCTGACGCTCGAAAGCCACAAAAGAATCAACAAATAAAGTTTTACGCGGTGGCTATTTATTTATGAAAGGTTCTATCAAGTTCTTTAAAACTTTCACTTTTTTCGTGTAACTTTGACAGTTTACATGGAAAGTAGTTGAAAATGAGTATTAATCACTAATATTTGGTGGATTTTCCAACTCAAAATGCAAGGTTGGGTTATACCAGTTCGAAATAATGAACCTCTATATAAATATTGATATAAAATCTGAGCGTGCAATAAGTTTCAAATATGTAAAAGGTGGCCTCCTCAAGTATAAGTGTGGTACTGCTCATCGATACATCAACTACGTAATCTAAGAAAACAGGAAAAATATGTTACAAATACAAATTTAACTCAGCTACCAGGAATCAGCCATGCACACTACACACATTTAACTCTGCCTTAAAGAATCAGTCAAGTACACTAGCACACATCTAGCTCTGCCTTAAGAATCAGTCAAGCCCACTAGCACAAATCTAGCTCTGCCTTAAGAATCA